>OX637650.1:32125-58038 GCA_951802225.1 Euspilapteryx auroguttella | reverse complement strand
TGTTGTGTTGTTGAAATGAAATAGAGGTCACGCAGCAGTTCTGCAAAAGCCATTATAGCTCTCTCGTGAAATTTAAGAAAATATGGAATAGAACCTCACTGCCATTTACTAATACTCTTTGTATTAAAGTGTATGCATATAATAAAGTTTAGTATATAATCTTATTCCGACTATTGTGTCGACACATGCCTTTTAAGACAGCTCGACAAGCTGACTAGCTTTCTATGATACTTATTAAAAAAGGGATTTATTGCAGAAAAGACCTAAAAAGACTGATTGGCATTTAAAATTTAGTACATTCTTGTAACGTGTAGATGTGCACTACGCGACGAACAAAATATAAATAAGCTTTCACTTTTGTATAAGAATAAGATAAATACCATCGCGCTGTACTTATCTTAATGCATCTCGCCGTTGAAAAATATTTTTACTCCCTATTGAGTTAGGTGCATTATCGATATAGCGCAGCTCGAATAGTAATGCCCAGGTTATATAGAAACGATTTGAAAATGGCGGCCGTTGTATGGGCTGTCTCTCTTCTTAACTCTTCCCTCATACTGATATACGCGATATGCGTGCGCATGCGTTCGGCCGCCATATTCAAATCGTTTCTTTATGTGCGCGGCTTATATACCTACATAATAAGTGTATTTTGTGTCATATCACATCACTAACTTTAGCTGGTAGGATCATTAACCAAATGTGTGTTTAGTTAGACTAGTAGATGTAGGCAGAATGTGAGTGAAGCACTGGCGTGCTAATATTTATTATTTTATTCAGTGTATCTCGCAATTCGTTGTACTTACAATTAGTTTTATGTGAAAAATGTGTGTTGCTCGATGTTCAACCAAAGAGACTGCCGAATTGTTCTCTAAGCTTAGCGGTAATCGCGCGCTGCCACAATGAGGCCTATTGTCCACCGAACGGAGGCTTTTTTGACGAATTCATTGCGTCCTTCTAATGAGGGGTTTTCAATTTGACATCTCAGAAAAAAAATCTAGTTTTATCTCGCCGCTATCAGATGGCGCTAGCAATAATGTACAAGTGAAGTTGAAATTAATCATTATAAGCTCAAAATAAAATTGCCACTCGTCATGCGCCAGTCAAATAGTTTATGTTTAGACTTTTCAAGTTAATTTGAACTGATTTGAATTACTTACCGTTGTCTATCATCAATCAATATATATAAAACTCTTCCGTTACTGACTGACTGACTGACTGACTGACTGACTGACAGACAACGCAGAGCCGAAACGACTGGGCGTAGAAAGCTGAAAATTGGCACGTGGGTTCCTTGGGGAGTGCAGGTGAGCACTAAGAAGGGATTTCCCGAAATTCCCACGAAAACGGGAAAAAACGGGAATTTTGTGTATATGAGAAATCTGCGCGGGAAAAACCGCGGGGCAGCCACTAGTACATAGTATAAAACAAAGTCGCTTCCCGCGTCTGTCCCTATGTATGATTATATCTTTGAAACTGTGCAACGGATTTTGATGCGGTTTTTTAAAGATGGAGTGATTTAAGAGGAAGGTTTATACGTATAATTCATGCACTACAAAGTAATAGGTAAGGCGGTACGAAGTTCGCCGGTTCGACTAGTTATGCCATATAACGCCATCTGTGGGCGTATTACGCAACTTTTTTTTTTTAAATGTCATTTTGAAAACCCCTCATTACGATAGGCGTATTTTAACGAGTTATTTCGTTTTTTTCTACGCAAGATGCGGAATTTTTGCAAAAACAGCAGCTTACGTGGACAATAGGTTTTATATTGTTATCATCTACAAAATTTAATGCGGTGCATTTGCTGATCTTGTGCGCGTCACTGTTAGAATGCAGGTTTATTTTTATAACTAAAGTTGTATGTAAAGTTCTCTTCCCGCCGCCTCGTGCGTGGTAGACTCTCTAGGCTTTAATTTGAGACTGATTTTCTAGTTTCTTATTCGTTCATAATAATTAATGTATTAAGTTTACCAGAGTACAAAAGATTTGTAAGTTTGTGTTTTTTTTTAAATACCATTTGATGAGATTCGTATAGTTTTAAGTTGAAGATTATATTTAAGGCTTTATTCAATTAGTCACCAATATTGATGAGAGTTCAACATTGAAAAATATTTCATCTAATAGTACCTATTAAAAAAAACGCTGGCCAACGCACGGGAAATTTAATCTGTAAAAATGTATTTTTATACAATTTATACAAAACGTTAAAATATTGAAATAAATTAAATAACTTATTCGTATTATGAAACCATCGACCCTAAAATTGGTGACTAATATTATTTACCCCCGGATATGTTACGTTAGCTTGGTGACCCCCGCGTGCGCAGTCTTGCTACTGAATGCGCGGCCAGCTGGACGTGGTCGCGTGAAGCCTGGGCCGCGGGACGCTTTATGTTAGTTTAGTATAACTCGCGCACATGAAGAAATAAATTTAAAACCATGACAGCATCATGCGTCCTCGCTCAGAATGGATATGTGTGAGCGAGACAGCATGATGTTTGTCATGGTTTTTTTTTTTTTTTTCTCAATGCGCGCGGCTTACTATATGTATAAGTTGTAGCCGCAGGGACACGAGCCACGATCAGACTAGTGCAGTCACCAGCAGCCTAAGCTAAGCATTGCCATTGCATTGTGCTCTTTATTAGTGTAGAGAATGATTAGGTTGAAGTGCTGGTGACTGTACAAAACTTTTCATACATTTTATTTTATATTATTATTAAATTTTGTATGACTCCAACAATAGTCGTGCGTGGGGATAGTCCCGGCGGCGGCGCTGGTGCCATAGTCTATGTTATTGTTCTTACACGACGTCACAAATATTATAAGATATACTAATAAATTAATCTTATGTGTCTAAATGTTTATTTCTTTTATTTATATAATAAAATCCATAGTGCAACAAAAAATTCAAAGTAAATATGAATTTCACAACATGTGAATACTAGCGAAATTAAATTCAATTATTAAGTAACCAGTACTTAATAGAATCGACCCGGCGAACTTCGCAACTCCTACACTATAAATATTTTGTGCAGTTATTATACCTATAAACCTTCCTCTTGGTTACTATATTATTAAATAATTAACGAAAGTAACAAAATTAATCAGTTCAGTAAATTTGGCGTGAAAAAGAAGTTGACAGAAAAAGTTATTTCGAATTTTTAATATTATTAAAATATTTGGATTATTAAATTACTTGAAAGCAACAAATACAAAAATAATGCAGATGGAATTAAATAAAAAAGAATTACTTTATGTATATAACTATCAAAATACTATTTTTAAGGGGCTAAAATTGGGAAAACGGCGAGAGGAGTGTTCGTATATACGACTTTAATAACACTTAAAAATAATACAGAAAGCTATTTTTTTTTTCGTAGCTTCTCAAAAGACTGAACTACAATTATAGTAGGTTTTCAAATAAAAAAAACTAAAGGGTTTTCTTATAAAAAAATCGTAAAGTTCATCAAAAACTGCAAAAACAGCTTTTGCTGTTAACGATTGTTTACTAGTTTAAAAGTAAGTTGAAGCAAAACAAAAATTGTATCATAAACTAGAAAGTCTGTTCAACTTTTATATTGTAATTACAAAAATATACATGTCCATTTTCATCTAGTTTTAATTGCTAAAACTTTACTAAAATTTCGGCGGAAATTCTCCATACTAAATTGTATAGAGGGATACAACGGCCGAGCGGCCGATTCGATAAGCAGAAACGGGCGCCAGTACGCCTCCGGTCTTGAGGCGGAGCGTACGTCAGTCGTGCTTTGGCGCGCTATTACAAGACTGTTTATTATTGTTTGCGCGAGGTTTGCGCAGTGAATGAGAATTCTTTTTTAGTTTGGAAAAAGTAAGTACATTTTATTATTATTATATTAATAAATTTGAGCAATAGTAGACGTAAGTTTCTGTGATTTTTTAATATCAAATAAGTATCCCTACAAATTTATATTCTGAGGGGAAAAAGAAAGCACTTATTTTCACTCATTTTAAAAACGATATCTACATAGTACAGCTCTTAAAAATATATTTTTATATTGGGTTGTTTTCTATATCTTTCTTTTTTAAATGCAAAGCAATAAACTTTTCATTATTTTTATTTATTTTACGATTTGATATGTAGGGGTCATTGACCTTAGTAGGATTACCCACACGTCACAGTGTGTATGTACCTATCAGGAAAAATAAAAACGTAGTGCTTCTATTACTCTATCGTACACCTATATAGTAATTAGTTTTTTCGCTATCTACTTTACACAATGAAACTACAATAGGTATGGACGTAGGTAGGCAATGTTTGGTTGCATAAGGGTTTCGTATGAAAAACAACTTTTAGGGGATATCTCTCAAACAAGAACAAATTTAGGTGTAAGGTACTATAAACTATAGTAATAATAACTTATTATGCAATATGCAAGCCCGACCTGACATACGCGATCCTTTATCGTTGCTCGAAATTCAACACCTCGAAAAAGGTTTTTGCACATATTTATAAAAATAATATATTGAACTTCAATTTATTTGAAAATGATGAACCTAAAAGTTAATAAAAAGTTACTTTCTTTAAAAAAATTAGAGGTGGATTTAACAGAGTTCTAAATATCAATGTTATTTATTTTATTATAAAATTATATAAATAACTGCTTGCCAGTTGTGTTAAAAAAACAACCCAGTAAGATTAAAGTTAAGCTCGGAAAGTAACTTTTTATTCTATTTATAAAAAATGCAAGAATAGGTAAAAGGAAATGAACGTCTTTCTATGCTGCAAAAAAAGTTAAATATCCAAGAATGTTCTATGTACTGTTGGTTTGTCTAATAAATAAAATAAATAAGACGCCACCGCTACAAAGGTAATTTTTATCAAAATAACCAACTTAAAATATTAATTTACACGATTATTATTATCTATACCTACTGAAGATTCTTATGTATGGATTATGTTACTTTCTTGGCCAGGAATGGGCAAATTAAATAACAACAACGTTAAATCTTAGACAGGAAAATACATAAAACAGTTTATATGGGAAAATTACATTTTTATTTTTCTTTCAACCCCTCCATTTTTTCTATCTTTTCTCACCTTTTGAACCTTATGTGAACTACGACAAACATTTTGAAACTCAAATCAGCTAAACGTTCTAAGTCGTTCTCAAGTTTAAGCGAGATAAACAAACCACGATTGATTTTTAAATATAAACTAGTTGACTCGGCGAACTTCGTACCGCCTAACCTATTACAATGTTATGCGTGTATTATACATTATAAACTTTCCTCTTGGACAGATGCGGGAAGCAACTTTATTTTATACTATGTACTAGAGGCTGCCCCGCGGTTTCACCCGCGCAGATTTCTCATAAACACAAAATTCCTGTTTGTTCCCGTTCCCGTGGGAATTTCGGGAAATCCCTTCTTAGTGCTCACCTACACTCCCTAAGGAACCTACATGCAAAATTTCAGCACGCTACGCCCAGTAGTTTCGGCTCTGCGTTGTCTGTCAGTCAGTCAGTCAGTAACGGAAGAGTTTTATATATATTGATTGAAGATGGTCTGTTATTTTGACCATCAAACTCTATCTATAGTCTTTTTTTTATCCAATTTTTTTTTTTATTACAACAAGAAACCTTTTTGGCGGGAAACATTTTTCATAGTCAAAGAAGTCTAAAGAAAATCAATCAATGTGGCAGACAGACGTTTGGTTTTTTGAAAGGTTTAATATACCTAAATTTTTGAATAATATAATGTACCTATTTAAAATTAATTCGAACAATAAATGTTCGTTATATTGAAATAGGTATTTTAATCTGTATGTGTGTATGTACTATGTATGTTTGTCCGCGATTCTTTCACGTTTGGCTGAACCAATATTGATGCCGTTTTCAGAGTAGTATTTGCTACATTCAGGACCGGGTTTAAGTGTTTAAACAAACTTTGAAAAAAGGCAGTTCTCAGTGTATGTATGTGTCAGTTTATTGAGCCGTGTGCCTTTAAAAAGAAAAAAGTATCATATTGTCACTCGTTAGCATTAATTGCGAGACTCTTAATGTCATACCTACATTTATTTTTATCACAAACAGTAAATTAATGCAAGTAATTATTTTATATTAATTATTAGCAACGAGTTTTCAGATGCAAGTTCCATATCTCCTTTTCAAAGATTCAGCTATCTTCTAACATAATAATGACAGGTATAAAGATAAACATACAACCAGTACTTAGGGACACGTAAAAAGTATCGATACTTTGCGGTATCGAGTACATTTCCATTCCTATCCTTACTTTGTACTCAATACTGTGCTTACGATACTTTTAATCAATGAGTACATACATTTTGGCAGGTATGGCATCATATCGAATGAACTGAAATGAATTCCCATATAAAACTAGCGACAATAAAGGTTCTGCAAACGATCAAATTTGTTTGACAAACACGTTTTCATATAATATTGTTTGACAAACTTCAAACACAGCTGCCCACGATTAATTTTTTTGACATACGTAAAATTTTACAAAAAAAAATAAGTTAAACGGACACTTACACGGCTTCCGGCTATTTTTCATCGTTAAAGGAAAGCCAACTTGTTTTATTTTTTGAAGAACTTTCTTTTATTGTATTAAACTTGTGTGCCTAGCCTAAGTAAGAACTGGCCCTAAGAAAAGTGCTTCGGGGTATCGATACTTTTGTTTCTTGTTTTTTTTTTTAACAACTTTTCCAATTATTGTATTAAATTTGTGTGCCTACCAAACGTAAGAAAGGTAAGTACTATAGGACCTCAGAGAAGTACACGATAGATACATTGAAGAATTGATACTTTTGTTTTGATACTACTCATTATGAGTACAGTATCGATACTTTCTATTCTTTACCATATATTATATGAAATAGTTTTAGGTTTTGTAACTGTTTTTTTAGCGTATTTATTGCTAGTGCTACCTGCACATAACACAAATAAATTTCGTGGATAATTTAATGAGTGGCTTTCAATTTGACATATAAAAAAAATAAGTTTTATTACACCGCTATGGTATGGCGCTTTGCAAAAGTCAACAGGTCAAGTTGAAATGAATCATTAAAAGAAAAAAAGAAAATTGAAACTCGTCACGCGTCAGTCAGATAGTTATTTTTGTTTTAAACTTTTTAAGTTAATTTGAACTGATTTGAATTACTATCCTATGTCTTTTACTTTAGACAACGCAATCTACGGGCGTATTATGAGACTTATTTTTGCTTTTTAATGACACAATGAAAACCCCTCATTAATTCATATTTGTTTTTTACACAAATCAGAATCTTCCATCCCCCCGCTGATAAGAATTTATCACACCTTTATGAGGCATACTGCAGTTTATAATGTAAAACTGGAGTAGACGAGTGGAGTCGTCATGTCATTACGATAAATTTGAAATCTTTTGTAATTTAGGGGATATTGTTATTATATTTTATTGTACTTAAAATTTTAAATTAATAAAATATTTACGTGTGAGTATTTACTTAAATGAAATATATTTACCTATGTTGAGAAATTCAGTCCTTTAACAAATAAAAAAAAACCTAAAAGCTGAATATATTAAAATCACTCTCAAAGCCTAAAAATCAAGTAAAATCGACAATTTTTTATTTGTGGCAATAATTGTTTTCTATCTTATACCAGTTGTAATTAATTAAAAATATACAAAAAAAAATATAATATTGAAATGCGACTTTAATTTTTACCTTTAATGTAATCAAAAAGTCATAACCAACTTTTTGTATTTTTGCAGTGTTGAACTCTGACCGACGATCTTTTTTAACCGACTTCATTAGTTAAAATAAACATACTTTACCTTTTATTCAGTAAATAATAAGTAGGTAAGATATTTAGTTAGATAGTTAAAGTTCTAAACATTTTTTTTAATGTTTCTAATAAAGTATGTTTAAGTACTCAACAATAAACAATTTGTACTAAAATAAAACCTATTAGGCAGTAAAAAAATTATATAACATCGATAAATCATATTATTTCGTAATCACAATTCAATAAACCCATAAATCATAGTAACGATACACCCAAGTTAATTCGCGCGAAAAATCAGATTTAAATATTGCGCCAAGAAATGTTCGCAACTCGGCCGCGTAACATTTAGCGCTAGGGTCGCGCGAAATCGGCGTTCAAATAAAAGAGGCCTCAGCCTTAAATATAAAATTTTATCGGAGAAGCGCAGAACAATTAATTTTGCTATCGCTCTATAGATGGCGTTAAGTAAAATGTAGAGATTGTAGAGCACAATGTTTCTGTAGAGCATGCTAGTGTATGCTCGGTAGCTATACCTAAATACCCATTGGAGCGATTAGTTGGATTAGTTGCAAGCAACAAATACATTACAAAAAGCATGCAGGTGTCAAATAAATAAAATGAATTGATCTATACATACATGCATACATAATCTCACGCCTTTTATTCCCCGAAGGGTTAGGCAGAGGCACCAGCTAAAGAGCCGGGGACCCACGTTTAGCCCAGTTTATGTTTTATAACCAGTTTATTACCAACGTGAGGCGGGGCCAGCTTACGCCGCGGTTATAACGACCACTACTGCGGCCGGGACCAACGCCAACGGCTTAACGTGCCTTCCGAAGCACGGAATCATCTTACTTTTCGGACAATCAGGTGATTCAAGCCTGCAATGTCCTATCCAACCGAAAACAGCCACAACGTGATTTTTGTGATAAATCAATATTGTGGTGTTTTCTGCGGGGATCGAACCCACAACCTACCGTGCCCTAATTAAAGGCGCAACGCGCTACGCCACTGAGCTACGGAGGCGGTGTAGATGAGAATTGATCTGCTATCGCGCGATAGATGGCTTTATGAAAAATGTAGAGCATGTAGAGATAAAGCTATGTGCGTGCATTGTAGTGTAGCAAAATGATTCTGTAGAGTAGAGCATGCAGTTCGTTACAGAAATAGCGATACCAAAGTCATACTTGTTTGTGTTTAAATTTGTTATATTATTCTCCACATCGAATAATTTGCATGCATTCTTAAGTGAGATCAAGGTTAGACAGGTAAGTAAGCCGAGTAAACTTTTGTGTGTAGAACGCTGAAAATTCCTTCTGACCTTTATAAGCACCTATGTAAGATGCTTGACCAATGACAGCTCCGTATGAAAGTGCTACTTATGAGAGTGCGACTTTTGAGAGTAAAGCGGTACTTAGTAGGAATAAAATTTTAAAGAGCACGAAAGGTTTCCTAAGAGGCGATAAATTGTAGCAAGCGAGGGTATTGACGTGATGTGACGGCGGCGACGACGGCGGCGGCGGCGGCGGCGGCGGACGAAGACGGCCGCAATCAGATATACATTTGCACTTTTACATCACTCTTCACACTTGCAGATGTGAAAGATTGCAAAACAAACACATTTTGTCATAACTTTGTATGTAATATACACAACTATTTACGCATTTTGCAGAAATCCACAAAGAAATCTACATTGCAGCATTGAGTGCTGGATGACCTACATCGACTAGCTTTTTATAGTTTACTTTTTTTACCAAGAACAATTCCTGCCAATTGTATAAGCTAACGCTAAGAAGGAATTCTTATCATGGTTCTATAGCTAGATAATCAAAAAACACTTCGGACAAAAATGTTCCAAAAACTACTAGCTTTACAATTTCATAAAAGGACCACCATATTTCTGAGTATGCCTTAAAGATTTTATATAGGTATCATAAACTTCTCTAACAATACTTCATTACTTGCATACAATTTATGTAATGTTTTTGCAATCAAATCACTACGTGCTGTGTAGATGATGTCATGTTGAAAATGTAGAGCTCAAGATAGCGCGGGTAACACTTTTTCCATGTTTCAGTGTATATCGCTCATTTGCCTAATTGCATCGACGGCGATTAAAGCAGGAGCCGGTCGCGGGACCTGCGTGTCCGCCGCCCAGCAGTGGCAGTAGCCTGTAACCTACATTATATGCTCAGCGGGACTTTCGGCTACAACACGCGATCGCAACTATTTTAGAAGTTGAATTTTTCCATAGCGCTAGTGACCTAACTATGTTTGATGGTTATGAGGTGGAATTTAAATTAGCCAAATGAGCTCGACCCGGGCTGGCTGGTTCAATAGAGTAGGTACCTACCAGCGAGCGAGCGATGGCTGGACCTATTGATTAATTTATTTTTGGGCAGCGGCGGCGACTCTAGCCAAATTAAGCTTTTCAGCGTTGGTTGATCAATGTTGCATGGCCTCCCCGCGTCTAGCAAGCTGGGAACGGATCACGGTCATTATGACATTTTATCGTAAAAATTAATTGATCCCAAACAAGCAGACAATGACATGATAGGTAGCCTAATTAGGTAATAAAGAATATTAGATCTCCTCATTCCTTTCTCTATCTTTTTTACGGAAAACCAATCAATTTGTAAAGTACACTACTTCCTATGATTGCGGTTTCCTCTTCGTAACTTGACCTCGGGCCGCATTACATTATAGTAGATGTAATCGTGACGAGCTGTATAAGAAATAAATTGGGCAAAGACGGCCAGCCCGGCCAGGGGCAAGAGGGGGGCGGCGGGGCCAGGGGCACTCGGGGGCATTTAGACGGCAATTGGCTTCTATTGAAGACTGCTTAGGGCTATTCTTACCATCATCGCAGTGGCACCACTCTATGATTCTTATAAGAAACTACAAATATGAAATTATTATTATCATCTTCACCCATTAAAAAATAGGGCTATCTCATAATAATAATATTACTTATAAATGCAAATTTAAGTAAATATTGTACCTACTTAGTACATTTATGTTGGTTGGATGGAACCACGTCGGCACCTGCTTTCGAAAGCTTTATTACGTTACGATCCGTTCGTATCTTTTGAAAATCTAATCATAAAACGATTTTGAGAAGTGTTGCGTTGTTCAAGGGTTACCCCAAGTCCAACTTTACATTTTCGGAAGAATAACTTTTGTTTCGTTAGTGGTCAGTGGTGGAGTGGTTTAGTTAGACGTACAAGTCGGAGCAGCAGCGGCGGCGTCTTCACATGGCGACATCAATTATTGCCGATGGTCTGATCTCGTTCGTTCGGCGGCGGTCACTTAACTTCGGCTCGATCACTCTAGTTAGAGGAACTCTACATTGTTCACCCGCACCGCTACGCAGCTGCGTAAACAATGCTGCAATGACCCAGTTCGTCCATCCAAAAGAAGTTATTCTTCCTATATCCATTGTTCAGCTAAGATATGTAATTTTAAGTAGCTGCTAAGAAATTATTTCGACTGCAGCAGTAGCATAGGCGTGCTAACTAAACACATTAGTTTAGGTTGTAGTGGACATGGTGATGAGATTAGGAAGGAGATCCATGCTCTGCAAAGTATGAGAGTAGTGGCTGGCAGTATACTAGCCGAAAGCCTTTAATTCGTGAAGTATTGGAAAGCAAAAATCGTTAAGCAAAGTATATATACTTACTTACATGCATTATTAGAAAATTGTGTACCGAAATATTAAATTTATTTAATTACATTCACGATATTATTTACTAATTCAGCTTAAAACGCGTAATTAATTAATCAATATTTAAGTTCGATAAGGGGAATCGTGAGTAACGGCCAAAAACATAAATGAGCGGTAATTGCAATACAATAGGGTTAAACAAGCAGTTCCCAGAATTCCACAATAACGATAATTATTGACAGGAACCTCCCCGATTCATTGAATCAAATGAGGTTTAAGAACATGCGTCGGGGCTAGCAGAGTCAGGCTCGCTCACTAACACCTTGTAAGTCGGACCATTAACAAATAGTAAAGGATTGTAAATTCTGTTTCACGGATTCATGTTCTCTACTGTGTAAACTTAGCTTTTCTCTTCTAACATAATGTAGAGAGGTAACTTTAAGTAGCCAAATTAACATATTTATAACACTGAGATGCAGCTGCCCCGCAGCTCTCCTCTTCAGCAGATCCGGCTGGAGGACGTAGACGCACCGTGGTCGTCCATGTTGCGATAGTTGCGATGTTACCACTGAAGTTCAACTATTGGCGTCATTTGGATGGTTGCGCAAGAACATATTTCAAAATACATTCTGTAGATAGATAGATAAATTATTTATTTCGGTAAGCAATACACACACAATAAATTAAATGGCAATTTGTACCTTCCTATTTTTTTCTACAACGAAATAATATTAAACCTGAATTTTTTAAATCAAAAAATACTAACTCGCATTACACTGCTCTTTTAAACATGATGCATTGCTGTTGCTGCGATCATGTAACCATTCATCAAATGAAAAATTGTTTTGAACTTTAATTCGAGGATTCGGAATCCCGAGCTTTGAGCTTACTAGGAGGGGTGTGTCGCGGGGCGGGGGCAGGGCTAGCCGGGCGGGGGCGCGGCGGCGCGACGGCGGCAGTGCCTTACCAGGCGCGCCACCACGCGCCCGCCGCCCGACGCTCCGCAGCTGCTCGACCCAGTCATGTTTACATCGCTCGTATCTCTCGAATCCCTCCGCTGAAGCCCCGTCCACCGACGCTGACTGCCCCCCTGCCCGCTGCTGCCGCTGCCATGGCCTGCTCCCGAACCTGCTCTGCTGAGAACGTCTTCCTCTTCATCAATATCGCTTTCGCTGTAAGTTGGCACCCTAATCTCACACATTCGCGGCATCTATCAAATTTTAACACGCTTTGATAGTAAACATTATCAAAAATAAGTAGACTTTCTTTGATGAATTTCAATTTAAAAAGCTTTCAAACGTTATTTTATAACGAAACTTCCTAAACGGAAATAAAAACATTCTAACAGTTGGTCCTTTGAGCGCGTCCCCTATTTTTTGTGCGTGTACCGGATCGGGCCTAGAGGCCTGCCCTGCCACCCGGGCTCCTGGTGCCTGCTAGCTTGCATTGTTAACAATACAACCAATTTACTAATGGCTCCGTGTCATCAGGGACCATGCAACTGGGTCTTCCTCGATAATGATAAACTTTGGGCTCTGACTTTAGAATAATAATGTGATAAAACAGCCTACTGGATCGCGTGATATCTACAACATTCACGTTTTGTTCGTATCTATGAAACTATATTATAAAATAATGAACATTTGTCATAAAAAGTTAAAGTACTGTTTCACGTCGCATGTGGGGTTTTTTTAGTTAACATGTCTGTGGAGCGAACATTATTGAAAAACTGAAATAAAAGTAATAAATTAAAGTGCTTACAAATATTAAAAAGGATATTAAATTAAGTGCAGGGGGAGGCATTTGCCCTGCAAAGAGAAATTAAATAGACTATATAAATTAAAGAACAAATTAAGCAAGTAAACATTCGCTAAAAAAGCATTTACGCCAAAAATGTCTTTAACCTTAAAATGGAGGAAGTGCATAACAATGTACAAATAAAAAGTTGTATGTAAATATAAGATAAAATAGGTAAAAAAGTACTGTTGAAGAGTAAAGATCTACTTGTTGATCTTGTTATCTTCTTAACTACATATTAAGAACCCATATGAGCTTATTTATTTAAAAACTAATCTATCAGTCGAAAGCTTTTATGAGCAAGAAAAAGTTGATAAGTAAAGTTGTCACAGCTGGTTCGCCAAGTTTCATCTCCTTATTTAACCGCTCTCAGATCTCAGAGGACCTTGCCCTTAGTCGAGGCGTCATGTCATGCGGGCGCGGGGCGGAGGGAGCTAACATTCCCGCAAAGTTAGCTTACGATACAAGAGATCTGCTTTCATGAGATAAGCGCGAGCGTTGCTAATGAGAATCGAGTCTAATTAAATCGTGACTCAGATGCATATTTCGCAGTATCTGCTTCGATCTCGCTCAGTTCGAGATATCAGAGCGGGAAACCCTTTCATTGAACAATTCTTGCTAAATCATTAAATTGCCAGTGGCTCAACTCCTTCCGCGACTTGGTCGATCATCCGTCGTCTGCGCGTGCTACTCCGCTCGGGCGCAATTTAATGGATCGATCGAATATTGAATTATACCGGTTCTGGTGTTCGTTCATTGCTCTCCTCTGTCTGACCTTGCTCAAACCCGCGGTCGCGTCCGCGCCACTACTCAGCCAAGTGGCCCACTGCACTGCAAACTGCACGTGCCATCAGACAACACCTTTCACCGTTCGGAATTCTACGTTTATGAGAACAATGATCAATTAGTTGATGTTTTAAACACAACGTCCAGGAAAGCAACGAAAGATACTGAGGCTAAGAACTTATTGGGAAATCCATGGCAATTGATGGAATGAATTCCACATCTGGGATTCAGAGAATTCTTCTCTACTCGCTCTCGTCATCTTGTCCTACGGAGGGTTTAAGGAGAGAGAGAGAGCATCTTCCTTGTTCTGTGGTTTGAAGCTTGGACATCGTGTCCGTATGCTATTTCTCACTCTTGTTACGAAAATAAAGGCAGATACGACAAAAACAATGTTAAATTAAAAGCTGGGGCTGATGAGTCGCCGTCTTCTCAGAAAATGTTAAGTAGATTTTTAGAAGAATTTACCAGCGAACATAACTAAAGTAGATGCAATACTTGATAAGATAAAGGCGATGAAGGACAAAGGACCAATAGTCGGTACTAGCTGTTAGATAATACAATCACAGCGTCGACAGGGAATATTTGTGTACATTGCGATAACGTTTAGTGTTTGTTTGACTGTCGGCTGCCGGTATCAGAGTAGAGATAGGTAGAGGGGCTGGTAGACGTAAACGGTAAAAATTAAAAAAGTTAGAAAGAAAGTTAATTTTAGAGTGGTTTTGTTGATTTAATGTTAAAAATTTACTTATCTGCATACTTTTAGTATCAAAACGCAAACCTAAGATGCCTAATTCATCAGAAAAACCGGAAGTGTTACGCCAACTTAGACCGCCACTGTACATTAAATTTTTTGGATCAATCAACCAATGTAAAGAGTTTCAGGATTGCACAAAATATTCAACTTTTGCGTAACAAACATTAAAGTTCTGTTAGGGGGAAGAGGTTCGGGGTCAGAACTGTAAATAAACTTGTTTATTGCCGCATTTCGTTCCGACAACGACGTCGCGTCGACGCGCTGATCCTGCGACCCGAACAATGTTGCTGTTCTTATTCACACCCACACACACATCAGACCATTGCACCTGCACCCGCTTGCATCAACACCTAACACCTCACTCACTAAACACAATATAAAATCTGAAGTCCGAATTCATTTATTAAAAATACTTTAGTTAGTAGTAGTTTAGTAAATTCGTGTTGGTTTTTGATTGTTATGGTATTGAGTTCATTAACCGCTGAATTGACCATTTTTTTTTACTCTTTTCATATAATAAAACCAACAAAAGTTCTTATAAATCGATAGTTCAAAGTCAAAATATAATAAAGGCTAACGAAATTATAATATGCAAGAAGCTGCGCTTATGATTATAATAATAATAATCATCTGACTGAATCAATGGAAATTACTGTAGCCTGTGGTATTAAGTTGCAACACGACCGGCGTGTAATGTGTGCGCCCTATTATAACCACAGACCAACTAGAGATACTAATTATAACGGACGTGACTTTTGATGATACAAACATTTCTATAAATAAGAAAAAAAAACATAATATAGCCAAGTGCGCATCAAGTCACTTTGTTATAGGGTTTCGTAGGGCTATCTATTGATAAGTAGGAAAACTTGCAACTAATCAATGGATGTCGTAATTTTTCTACTCAATAACTTATCCGGGTAAAATAATGTCGGGTATTTTCTTAGTGTAGAACGTTCCTAGGACGTGTACAAAATTTCAATACTCTATCTCCACTTCAATATCTTCTGATAAAAATGAAGGCAAAATACGAAGACGAACAAGCAGTCCCAAGTAGAATAGAAATGTTTATAAAATAATTAGCATCACGGCGCGCTCTAATAATTATTTCAATATTGATATTGCATAGGTTGATAGTGGCAATAGTGGTATGACACGTGAAGTGATTCACTTCACTGCCAGGGGACTATCTCGGGACGCAGTAGCACGGAGCACAGGCGGTGCCTGAGTGCCGGCGGCTGTATGAAAAGAGGCTAGGCGAGAGAAATGAATGAGGAATGTTGCCCAGCGGGCTGCACAGGACGCGCCCCACCCTCGCACCTCGATACTTGCGTGCCGCTTCTGACACAAAGATATTTTTCTAAATGAATGAATGCAGTTCGTCTTAGATCTTAGTAAATGCGCCACCGAACGTTTGGTAGGCACGCGTTTTTATCATGCAAGATATAGGGCAGAAATATTAAATCACCAGAATATTTACGACGTAGGGGAAAATCCTCTAGGAAAACTCAGCGCTACCCCATTAACAAGGCTTAAAGGAACCAAAAGCATTTCATTTACATCTATACCAATATTATAAAGAGGAAAGATTTGTTTGTTTGTTTGTAACGAATAGGCTCCGGAAATACTGAACCGATTTGAAAAATTCTTTCACTGATAGGAAGCTACATTAACCCCGAGTGTCATAGGCTATATTAGATTTACAAAAAAATTAGAGATCCTTACCTAAACTCAAATAATGTAACCCAAGGTGCAATATTTTTTCCGTTGTTTACATATTTTGACAGGTGGTTTGTTGTTGTTGTTTGTTTTTTATTCGGCCATTCTGGGCAGTCAAAAGAACATAGTCTATACAGCCAAGTGTTTTGTGGTATCTTAAATTCTGTGGCGTAACGAAGTAAGCCGGGAAAGCTCGTCTGAAATAAAGGTCCAAAGTGTCCTACTACTGATGAAAAATAAGATGAGACCTAGGTTAATGAACTATACTATCTATTGTCATGTTTTCAGACAAGCTTACAAATTTCAACTATCTACAAAACATATTATTGCTGTGCCTCGTGCTTTGTCTCCGCCATCGAATCACAAATTGCTGATTGCTGCGATCCATTCGCCATGGCCACGGCACGGCTCGGTTTTTGTTAATGTTTTTTGTCTTGGCTTTGAATATTTCACTTATAAAGCTGTACTTATCATATCAGTTTAGTTTATCATGTCACCGCCCCTCTGTCCGATTCCCCGCCCCCCCGACACCCCTGACGACGCCCGCCACAGCTTGTTAAGTTGTTACTCATCTTGCTGGAGCGCAATGATTCAAATTGCCAATAATATGCAATTCCGAGAAGTAATGTAATGTAAATCTGTGAATTTCCTAAATAATCGAAGCAAAATATTTTCAACTTTAAAAATGAAGGTGTATCGTGTCGTGCGGATTCGTGCGTAAATATATCTGTACCAACCAAAGTCCTTTCAGAAAATAATCATTGAAGTTAATCGGTTACTCGTAATTGAGTGGACTCTGTTGTAACTGCGTTTATTAAATTTTAGTTGGTAGGTATTACAACGTTACAACCTCAGTTACAACCTTGTATCTCTTCAGAGATAACAATAGAGCGTCTCGCTTACTTTTATTATTTTCTGGTAAATACTTATAGTATTTTTCCTCAACCGAGGCTTTCATAGTATATACTTTATTATTCTTTAACGCCATCTCTTGCTGCTGACGCCTCATAGTAGAGTGCCAGCTGGCGATGTAGTTTTCTGGTCGGGCTTCACCGAGCAACCGGGTCGCTTCCGTGCCAGCGCCGACATCATTGGACAATCCAATAAAGAAAACTCATTTCTAGCGGCGTCGCTGAAGCCTTCTGTAGCCCAGCACAGCACGCCGCCGCCGCCGCCGCCGCGACGCGTCCGGACACTTGTGTGTTTGCTTGTTCGCAATAATCCGCTAATGAGGTCAGCTGGCGGACGCGCACTGTTACATGCTCTAGGTTTGCTCATCTCTGACATAACAAGAGCCCGTGAAAAGTGCTAAATGGAAACTCCTGAAGAAAGAAAGACGTTTCCACATGTTGCATCAAGCCCTCGGCCGCTCGCGGCTCGCGCAGATCGTAATCGCTTCATTTGCATGAGTAATGGTCCGGCTGAATATAAATTTTCCTGTCCATTAATAGAGCACTCGGAGCGTGATAGAGGGCGTGGGCGGCGCCGGGTCACTCGGACCCGCTCCTGATTTCCCACAGAAGACGAGCACTCCTTTACGTTTAATACATTATGTACTAAGTTATTTTTATTACCTCGTTGCCTAACAATTGCCGTAAGTGCATCGCCTGTGACATTACTTATACCTTAATATTTGCTTAAGGTATTTACTTGTTTGCCCACGTAAATGACCGTAATGTATGCATATCATAGATTTGCATAATCGTAACAGAAATGACACAATCATTATACTTTAATTTAAGCATTATACGATCATCTTCGATTATTTCAGAAGGCGATGCTATACCCTGCATTCAAACAGTTGCACAAACTGAATGGAGAAATCATTTAAGTATATGCATGCATATATTAAGTACCTACATTAAACCTTTTGAAGTATCGAATTTCTAAATAAATGACGTGGTTATTGACTTGTCGCGCTGGTGCGTCAGGGGCAGGGGTTTGAGGCTGGCGCGTCCGCGAAGTGACAGGTGGTGCAGAGCCTGCGGGACGGTCGACGACCCGCCTCGCCTCCCGCCCCGCGCCCCGCACCGCCCCGGACCATCACTACGATGCAACGGTGCAATCCACAAACCTTCTACAAACAAATCAATCTTGGCTTTAAAATCATTGTAGGTGTCCGAGGTGGCCCCTATAATTCGTTAAAAAAATTTTAGAAATTTCAAAAAGTTTCCTTCCTACTTTTACTTTCTGTTTATTTTTCTATACGTGACGTGACAAAACCTAACTGCGAGTATAAAGTTCAAATGAACTTTACCCTCTGATAATGTTAGTTTTGTTTGTAATCCGCTGAGTGGAGTGACGTCACACTCGCCTCTGCACCTCGTCATAAAGTAGATTCGCGCATCGATCACATCCTTCCGCCGACTCCACAACCGTTTACATAATGATCTGAGAGGAGCGCTTTTACGATAGATAGTGAGGTAGGGAGTCGCGGCGAGGAAACAAACGATGGGATCGATTTCGTCTTCGTTTGCTTATTCCAGCATCTCCGGACCGGAAGCGGCCGCCTCTGACACCATTCCAAACATCGATAAAGAGACGAGACGTTAATAATTTAGGTCAACCAGGAAGTCGATCTATTGCATATGCACAAGCCTTAATTTGAAAGAGTTGGGTATTGACTCTGGACAGTAGTGTTTGGTTCTCGAATGTGAACTTAGCGACCAATAGTGAGACCTTTACTATATTTCTAAGAAATTGTTTCTAACATGTAGAACATAGTGTTTCTATTGGTTTATTTTGTAGTAAGTAAGTAAGTAATGATGTTACGTTGTAACATGGAATTTGCACTTCGCGCGGCGGCGGTGGCGGCGACCTCCCGCGCGGGTCAAGGTTTACACGCTATTTTCTTCGTATAACTATTGTTTCTTCAATACCGCCGCCGCCACCGCTCTGTCACCGCTCCTCCACCGCCTCGTCACTGCTTTGTCACCGCAGCTCCACCGCCTCCCCTCGAGCCGCGGCGCCGAGTAGTCTCAGCGGCGGCGGCGTGACCTAATTCTTGCTTTGTCAACGGCTTTTATATCGGCTTATAGAAAAGGGCTAACTTCATGAAGAGAGAGTTTACAAATTTGTTTAGATTCACAGGCAAAGTATGCGGTCAGTTTTTGATTTTTAAACACACATACATTTGGAATTTGGGAAAAGTGACCTACGACATTGAGACAAAGGAATCGTTTTAAAACTGTTAATTAAACAATATTTGTCGTGCTATTAAAGCTAGCAAACAAAGCAAACTTACAAGAATACATACATAGTTTTACACAAATAATTAAAATTGCGCGATCGAAGGCTACGCAGTGCCCTGTGCCCTGCACGTGGGCATCGCATCACTCTTTACTAGACGAGCATTATTAGTACGTGCTTTGTTAGAAATAATACGCTTAGGTATCTAATATCGACAAGCGACAAGCTGGCCCCTTGTCACGTTGGTAATAAAGCATAAACTCGGCTAAACGTGGGTCCGGCTCTCAAGCTGGTGCCTCTGCCTAACCCTCCGGAAAATAAAAGGCGAGAGATTATGTTATGTATCTAATATTTTTCACCTGACAAACCTTCTAGCAATATGTGTCACGTAACTAAAAAAAAATAATTAAAATTAAATGTTATAAATTATACTTACAACAAAGCTCAGAATGTGGTAGAATGCAGGTGGTCTCTAGCTAGAGTAAATGATTTTCTTTGTGTTCATTAAATTATTGATAAATACAAATAGCTTACATTACTTGTCATCGAACAAATAAACCCTTATGAGGACAAAAACTATAAATGTGAATCAGCTGCGGACGCGAACAAAGAGTTTTGTTAATATCAATAGTGAATTATATTCTGGAATGCGAGTTGGAATAGAGAGAGGACACTTTATTGCAATCAATCAACTTTAACATAATTTCAAGAGAGAGGCTCGTTGTCTCGGGCTGGACGACGACGTCCGAGAGTCCGAGACCTCCGCGACCTCCTCTCTACAGTGCTCCTCAATGAGCGCTCGTTGTGTTCGTCTACATCAATTACACATTTAGGTATTGCTTATCGGAGGTCACTCGATGAGGTCACGATGGCTATCGGACGCTGACGGGCTGCGCGTGCGCGTGCGCGGGCTAGTCTATAGTAGGTATTCCGTGGCTACCTCGACGGACGGCTAAATTTTAACCTTTCAAAAAGTAACCTTACTGTAATATGCCTTAGGTATTTGTGAAGTGCATAATTTCCAACTTTGAATCATATGATTCTTAACGAATTTTTATTGATTACTAAAAAAAGTACATTGCTATACTCGAAATCTGAAAAGTATTAACGACATCCTTTTCAGTCTGCTCTCGACGGTATTATCACCAGACTCCTATCTCGTAAAAACCCCAAAAATGCCAAGACACTCTCCCGGCCCCCGTCGCTCGGGAGACATAGACATAGACAAATCTTTATTTGCGCACATACAACATACAATAATAAGATACTAAAGTATTGTAAGTGATGTAGACGGAAAAGGGCCCCGACTCAGCTTATGTTGCAAGCAATGCTATTGCAACGCTGATGATTCTGCCAGAACCATAGCCACATTGCACAAAGCATTATCCCCCATATAGTTGAATTCTCTCTACTGCACCACCTAACTCTTGAGTTCTACACCTAATGCCTAGTAATAAAAATTTAAGCAACCAGCCACCAGTTAAAATTAGTTGGCTTGTGTCGGTAACACGTGTCTCGGGTCGCCCGGTGACCGCGGTGGAGGAATCAATGAATGACTATCCGCGCTATTGTATTTCGAGTTACAGTCATCTTTTAAATATTTATTATTAACTAGGTACTATTTTTTCATACATTAGTGATACAAAAAGTTACTTATACAAATTTAATTAAAAATAACTCTACAAGACCAAAAAATAATATTTGAGTAAATACCTTTACGCTACTCGCCGCTAGATGGCGCTCTATTGTTTAAATCTAATGTAGCGGCTGGTAGAGCTACCTTGACCTCTCTCTACCAACTAACTTCTTCTTTACCACAAAAAAAGTGAAGTGCTACGTACGCTACTGTGGTAGGTAGAGTGTTTGGTCAGATGTTATTGTGATGATATTATTAAGAGCCAGTTTACCGCGATGCTAGCGCCTTTCTCAAAAAAAAAAACTAAACTAAGGCTAATATCATAAATGTGGCACAGTATGACCCTAGATAATCTTGCTTAGTATTTTTTGAGCTCAGTAAAATAGTCCTAACTTAAAAGAACAAAAATATACACAGATTGTTGCTAAAAGTGGCCACTTTTAGCAACAAACATCTTTCGTTGGTCTTTAATTTAAAAGCTATACAACAGTGCCTTAAAAATACTAAGCTACATTATCTAGTGCCATACTGTGCCACATTTTTGATATTTGCCTAAGTTTAAAAGATATAATTTTTTTTCGCGAATGGCGCTAGCATCGCGGTAAACTGTCTGTTGTTTTCTTAAATAAGTGAATGACGATGGCTCACTGTTTGCAGATGTACAGCGGCGCGCTGCTGAGCACGGCGGCGCGGCTGGCGTGGGACCCCAGCACGTACGCCGTGCTGCGCTTCCTGTGCGCCGCGCAGTACCGCGCCTGCACCGGCTACCTCCTCGCCGCCGGCCTGTGGCTGTGCGCGCTCGTCTACGCGGCGGCGTGCGCGGCGCGCTCAGAGCGGGGTAACGCGGATGCAACGATTTATATTAAAAACAAACCGATAAAATATCGATATTTTTGCCTGAACGCTATGATAATATCGATATTATTTTGGCAAAAATATCCTAATCAAGAAGCTCAAGGTCGCCCAAAGAGCAATCGTTCTATGAGGCACGCCTGTGTCCAGCAGTGGACGTCTTTCGGCTGAAATGATGTTGATGATGATTGAAGTCAAAATATAATACTGACTGCTCCGTAGCTCAGTTGGCAGTGATGTGGACTGAGACGCGTGTGCACCCGGGTTCGATTCCCGGGCGGGGCGAATATTGATATGATGAATATCGATGTTTGTTTGTGTTTGTGTTTGTTTGTTTGTGATGATGTTTGTTTCCGGTCTGTGTGTGATTTTTGTCTCTGTGTGTGTTTCGGGCACCCTAGATACAGGTTCTTCCTAGTTAGGGGCTCTGAGTGTGATGTGTTATTATTATATTATAATAATCAAACTCACCGATATTATCGAATATCGATAATCGCATCACCTCGATAAAAATAAGAACCAACTTGCAACCCTAGGCTCCGGTCGTGCCGCCGCGCTGCGCCTCTACGTGGCGGGTCTGGCGGCGCTGGCGGCAAGCGAGGCGGCGTTCGGCGCGTGGCTGGCGGCGTCGCTGGCGGCGTGGTGGCGCGCGGCGCCGGAGGCCGAGCTGGCGCGCCGCGGCATCGACCTGCTGCACGACCTCAAGCCCGCGCTGCTCGCCGTCGAGCGGTACCGCGACGTCGCCCGCCCGCTGCTTGAAATGATTGAGGTATTTTTTTTCATTACGTTTTTGACACTAGTTTTATAACAAAGCTCGCCCACATACAATGTCTATCCGTCCGTGCGCCAGCCTTTCGATTTCTTATAATCTATTGATCAGTATTTCACATGATGTTTAAGATAATCTTTTTTAATTTTTCAGGAAGTAGAGCGCGAAGCACCTAACAATGCGTACGTGATTGTTGTTTTCGTCATCCTTGGAGTATTCCTTCAGGTAATTATATAGCATATAGTATACTTATGTATAAGGTTGTAGTAGTCTGAGGTTGTACAACTGGACTCGCTAAAGAAAACTTACCAAAAATAAACTTTAGTAGAATTACCTAGATAAGATAATGAACAAAATTTCCTAATGTATGTTATGTATGTATTACAGGTGAGCGCGGCAGTGCTTGCAACGCGTCTAGCGCGGGGCGCGGCGCGCGCGCGCACCGACGACTCGTGCTGCGAGGAGAAGTGCGCGCCGGCCGACGACGACAGCGACGCGCCGCCCCCGCCCGCCTCCTGGCGCAAGCACGCCAACCTGCGCATGTACACTATATTAGACAAGATTTTCTAGCAGGACGCCCCGTCGGCGCCGCCGCCGCCGCCCTCGCCGCCGCCCATGCCGTCCGCGCCGCCGCTGTCCCTGCCCCGCGGCGGCGCGGGCGGCAGCACAGTGGGCGCGCCGCCGCGGCGTGACGCTGCCTGGGACGCCGTGTCGGCGCAGCTGCTGGCACGAGCCGCCGCCCGCGCCCCCCTCGCCCCCGCGCTCCTGCACCATCATAGTTATAGCAACAAGACTGACCCTCACTGCCGCGACATTCCCTGCGACTCTCACGGATCTATCGTGCCATGACAAGATCGCGTTTGCCATATTGTTAGCTCTTAAAGCCATAATTCGTTACTATTTATAAATTTTTAAATAAATATGTAAGTAGATGAAAAGTTTTTAGCAATAATATTAATGTATAACGAATCATATCACCAGTGATAGAGTGAGCAGCGAATGCACCTTGTGTCTATTCTAACTACTTATGTAGAGTTGTGTAGGTCGGGTCGACGGCGATGATTGATTGGCTGCAATGCGCAGTCCGAGTCCCGACCGCGACTGTGAGACTTGCCTTCTTCCAGAGCGTTGTTCGTAGCGGCTGTGACGACGCGCGTCGGTGCTAGCGCCCCTAGCCCTAGCCCTAGCCCTAGCCTACATTAGGCGACCGTGTCATATACCTTTCTTACTATTAGGATAGCAATGTATATTATACTCTAACCGTGTTATTCATAAAAAAAGTTAAAGAGCATTTTAGTAATTGACGTTTGTCAATTTAGACTGGATGTCACGTATTTACCATACAATAAACCAGAGAAGTAGACATCCATTAAAGCTACTTAAAACCTACTGTATCTTTATGAATAATAAGATAAGAGATAAGATAAGAAATTAATAATACGGTAATACTCTTCGTTGGAATTGATTATTTTATTTTAATTATACTTATTTACTCCACCTCCTTGTGCTCGGGAGGTCGTCTGCTAGTGACTCGGAGTCTACGTTCGTTCCTGCCCATTTTTTTTACCAATGTTAATAATAATACCTACATATATAAGGGTAAAACAAATTATAATAGTTAAATAAAACTAGCACAACTCGCTCCTTGCGCTATTCTCAATGTAGGTACAATATAAATATAAATATACTTTTATTTCGAGAAATACCTACTTTTCACTGTAATAAACTTAAATTTTTTTCATGGTTACGCATTTGTCGTTAGCAATATTATATGTTCCAGTGGTGCCTGCCTAGTTTAAAATTTTAATGTTCATTATTTCTTAAAAAAAAATATATTCAAATGTGATAGTTCTTGATCGCCCTGTCGACAATACACGCACAGACGTGCCATTATGTATAAGTACCCAAGGCTGATGAGCACGCACTGCGATTAAACGCGAGCGGTTTTTAAGACAAAACGATGAATAAAAAACAGGGGGTTAAATGTAAAAAGATGCGTTTTTGAAATCCATCGGCGGAAATACGCGCTAAGGCTACGAACGCACAGGCGGTTTTTTGCCGCGCGGATTTTATGTAACATACTGAATCCTATGGAAGTGTGCGCACCAGCGGATAAAAAACCGCGCGGTTAAAAATCCGCTGTCGCGGTTTTATTTCCGCGCGTCTAAAAATTCGCCTGTACCTTTGTGGCCTATGAATAAGGTTGAAAATGAAACAACAACCTTTACAACCGCGCGGAAATAAAACCGCAACAGCGGATTTTTATCCGCGCGGTTTGTTACCGCGCGGATAAAAATCCGCCTGTGCGTTTGAAGCCTAAGTGCGCTTGCATTCAAAGCTGTTACATTTGTCTGCAGTGCGTGCTCAGCCTCAATTGAACTTTAATAATTCGTATATCCCACTGATGACACTTTGCGCTTGCACTATATTTCCACTCATCTACTTCCCCATACCCGATCCGCTCCGAAATAAAAAACCGACAAAATGTTATCGTCGAAAAAGTATAGATAACGTTTATATTAATAATTGTGTAAGTACTTTAAATTGTAACAAACAATAAACGTAAAAAGCAATAAAGTGATATTTTTATAAGAAAAACATATTTTATTATAGCTAAGTAACTACGACGTTCAATACCAAATATAAATTGCATAGTACTGTTTCGAGAAACAGGGGTGCTCAATCGCTAAAACGAAAGAAGTAGCAGCTCGGAAATCATAATATAAAAATGTATTTAATTTAGGAAACTTTTAAGTTTTGACTATCTTTCAAATAAAATGAAACTGGATCGGTCTCGTCACACAGACGATACAGCGAAACAGAGATGGATCAAAAATACCACTGAATTGGACCCAAAAGCAATAGTCCAAACACAAGCAACATGGATGCCCGAGCCCGAGAGATCGGTGAAGTGCCGAGCTGGCGCTCGTGATAAGAACTGCTAGAAGACGAACGCAATGTGAGCCAGGAAA
>OX637650.1:0-31925 GCA_951802225.1 Euspilapteryx auroguttella | reverse complement strand
CACACCACCATCCGCTGCCGCAACAGATCAATGAACTCATTGATGTACGTTGGTTGATATTTCTTCAAATTTTTACATGGATTCGTGCGAGTGCAGATGTCGTGCGAGCAGTGTTGTTTAGCACGCTGCGCTGCGACTGAAAGGGATGGGTGGGAGGGTGTGCGGGACGATGCTACATGGTGCGGGGTACAGAATATGGCTACTCTCAGTTGCACTTGCAAAAAAAAATAAAACGCTTATTCACTCTACTCGCAGTCTACTTTTAGTCTTACCGTCTTATTCATAAAGATACAGTTCATTTCAAGTAGCTTTACTGGAGGTCTACTTCTCTGGTATGTAAATACGTGACATCCAGTCTTAATTGACATATGTCAAATAACTAAAATGCTCTTTAACTTTTTATGAATAAAAGGGTATGTCACACGCACCAAACATTCGCTGTCCACACGCTGTTTTCTACTAATTACTCGCACCTGCACTCGCACTAATGAATGTGAATACAGGTACTAATGTTGTAGATAATTAGAATGGTGGTTGTGTTATATGTAAAGGAGGCGATGGCGGACCTGCCGAAGCTGGCGTACAGCGCGGGCGGCGCGGCGGCGCTGCTGCTGCTGCTGCTGGCGGCGGGCGCCGCGCTGGCCGCCGCGCTCGCGCTATACTTCCCACCCAAGATGCACCACAAGTACTATTGTCTATTAGAAACGCTTTTTATATGACAGTTAAACATTTATAGGGGAAACCTACTGACCTGGTCCAACCAATCTATTGTCTATACTTATTACATTATTAGTGGTTGCCCCGCGGTTTCGCCAGCGCAATTTTCCTTGAAACATGAAATTCTTAATTTTTTCCGCGGGAATTTCGGGATAAAAAGTAGCCAATGTCCTTTCTCAGGCTCTAGAGTCTATCCGTATATCAAAATTTATTTAAGTAAATCGGTTCATTAGTTTTGTTGTGAAAGCGAGACAGACATAAATGCCACGAATCCTTATTAGTTAATTAATTATGATAATAATTGGGAGGGTGTCAGGAATGGGTGGTTTTACCCTAATTTAATAATTGCTTTCTACGTATTACTAAATACTGTGCAAGGAAGGCGCAAGTAATAATATTGTCCCTGTTGCTTCTTTCAGCGACGTGGAGTCCCTGTCTGCGGAGGAGCAGCCGCTGCAGCCGGCGCACCTCACGCTCAAGCGCGGCTGACGCTTCTATAATCGTGCCAATCAACACTTGTGACAGTGTCCTTAGTATGGGTTTGCTAGCGAGTATACGTACGCATTTTTTATGTATGAACTTTTAATAGTGTTGCTACTCCCCGCCAGAGGCGCTGGATGGAACGGTGTCGATATTTAAATGAGAACGCTCAACGGACACGTAACCATGGCCAAACTCATACTAGGCCTACTGTTCGAACTAACTCCTTTATTCGCAATTTAATACAGGATTCGTGAATTATTTAATGTACTTTAAATACTTACAAGTAGGTAGGTACTTAAATTATTGTGTTTCATATAAACAACTTGCGCTGCCCGTGCGTAGCTGTGCGTGAGTGCTTCGTGCGCGCGTGACTGATTTATCTGCTCATTTTACTTAGTAAAAAGTATGTAATATTATAATCATTGACAATTGTGCCTTAGTAACGATGTTAGTATTTGGAGACATAAAAAAGGACATTGGTCAAATCTGACTCAGTTTTCAAAAAGTTGTGATTAGACCGAAAATATAAAATATTTTAAATATGTACATAGTATAATTATCTTGAAAATAAATGCAAAACACATGCTTTTAGCTTTTAATTTGCGTAAATCCGTGGCGTCACTCCAAATGGTGTAGGGCAACTAAATTTCCCCACTCACTGGCGTCCCCCGGCTCTTTTAGCCTTAGTATGAGCACAGTGTTACAATATAGGTACTTACTTCACTAAGTATGGGTGCTAGCGAGTTTGATGGTTTGCAACTCCCTACTGAAGGCGCTGGAACGGTTCCCATACTAAAATGCGAACCCTCAACGCCTACTGCTTGCGAACGTCTGCGGGTGGCCGAGCCGAGGAGGTGTGAACTCGGATTTTGAAAAGAACGTACCAGATGTCTATGATATGAACTACAAATCCTGTTGAGCGAAATGATAATAAACATTAAATTAAAAATTGTACAGAGGAAGGAAGTCAAACAGGATTAACTTATCGCAGTTGCATGAATTTGCAAGCAATAACAGTCATCGCTATAAAACCACACAGAAATGTGTCATCACAGTGTGAAAAAATTAGGTCATGATTATAAAAAGAAGACAACTAAAACCACAAACTCATATAAACTTTGAACTGTGAAACAGATATAAATGTCATATAGGAAAGCCACATATAGTAAGAGTCCCAGGATTGAGCCCTGGGGTACTCCTGAGGGTGTGTTTGTTTATAAGACTTTGAACTACAAACGATTACCATACCACATCTATTAAAAATATATGATTTCATCCAGCGCATCCAGAATCCACATTTTTTCAAATTTTCAGCTTTCTGATAAGTATGACGTTATCCATACGTTTAAAAGCCTTTTCAAAATCTGTGTAGATCACGCTAACCTGACCAATCTTGTCCATACCTACTAAAACCGATTCTACAAAAACAGCCAAAACAGCCATTGTTGTAGATTTGTTCTTACCTGTTTTGACTGTTACATTTCGTTGTTGTGATGGCGCTTTAGTTTCGGTAAAACGCAAGATGGTAAGAGTTTAGTCAGTCTATAAACGTAAGTAGTGCTCCTTCATAATTTTAATGTCGTGGTAATAACGTTAAATATGTCTGCTAAACACGGCCTTATAAATTTAAATAAAAGTTGGTTCCATTATGACATTATAGCTGCGAATGCTGTGATCTAATTAATCATGTAATGAATAAAATTTTGTTTTCAACTTTAATTCGAGAGCTCGAAGACTCGAGCTTTGCGCTTACAAGGAAAAAAGGATGGGTCGCGCGGGGCGGGAGTCAGAGGCATGTCGTAGAGTACCTAATTAAACCACAGTGCCTTACCAGGCGCACCACTACGCGCCCGCCACCGCCTTCTAGCAGCTCGCCCCAGACTTGTATGCAGCGCGCGTGTCACACGACTCCCTCCGCTACCGCTGCAATGGCCGGTTCCCGAATTTGCTCTGCTGAGAACTTCTTCCTCTTCATCAATATCGCTTTTGCAGTAAGTAGGTATCCTAATCTTACCAATTCCCACCATATTTCGTACCTTCCGAACGAACTATATTTCTTTACCTAGATAAGCACCCCTTTTTTGCGTTAATGAAGAAATGAGCTGGTAGGCGGGTAGTAGAGCCCTCGACGTAGGTCATCAGGGCTAGATTTACATTCGTCTCTTTGTGTAAGTAAAGCAACTTGTAGACCAAGTGACATCGTAGGTAAGTAACTTTACTCTTGGGTGCAGTTGTTGTTTGCTCTTCCTGCCATCAGTGCAGAGCTGCTTTTATTTTTGGATGCCAGCGCTCGATCATACCATTAATTTCATTTATCTTGGTCATATGCAGATGTTTTTGATGGTTAGATAAGAGCCATTGTGTTTTAGTAAGTATAAATAGCAAAGTGGATGACGAGTGGTTTATTGTGTTATATACAGATGTACAGCGGCACACTGCTGAGCACGGCGGCGCGGCTGTCCTGGGAGCCCAGCACGTACATCTGGCTGCACTGCCTGTTCCCAGCGCAGAACCGCGTGGTGACCGGCTGCATGCTGGTGGCTGGGCTGTGGCTGTGCGCGCTCGTGTACGTAGCGGTGTGTGCGGTGCGCGCTGAGCGGGGCGCCGGGCGCGTCGCCACGCTGCGCCTCTATGTAGCGGGTCTGGCGGCGCTAGCGGCGAGCGAGGCGGCGTTCGGCGCGTGGCTGGCGTCGTCGCTGCTGGAGTGGTGGCGCGCCGCGCCCATGGCCGATCTTGCACGCCGCGGAATCAAATTTCTGTACAACCTCAAGCCCCCGCTGCTCTTCGGCACGCGATTCCTCAATGTTGCCAGGCGTATGCTTGATATGATTGAGGTCATTTATGTTTTTTTTTGAGCCATAATTTATTACGAGCCCACATACAATGTCAGCTTATCCATTTGTAATATTACAATACAATATAACGTTTTAAGTGATTTGATGATAATTGATAGTGTGTAGGTGTTGGAAGACTCTATTCAGTGTGTCCGGGGAAGTTATAACATAATTTTAAGGGTGTATTCTATGATCAATTTCATCGATGAAAACACCCTATATGGGGAGTCGCAGCCTCACCCCCCCCTCAGTATGATGTTTTTAATTTTTTTTTTGCAAAAGACGACCTCGCCTACTTTTAAATTCACAGTTAAAGATCTAAGGCTCACAGAACCTTCATTAAGGTCTTGATCGAAGGCTAAGTAGTTAGGCTACCTTATTTACTAACAAAATAACCAAGTATTGCTTTTACTTTTTTTTTTAAAGATGATAAACCAAAAAAAAAATTTTTTTTTACGGTTTTTCAAAGTTTCCACAAAAAAATGCAGATACTTTTTTTTATTTTTTGTGTTTTATTGTTAGCTTTTGAGTTGTTCTCCAAATTGGTATTAGATTTATTTCTCTACGCCTATTACTTCAGAAATTATCAACTACCAAAAAGACCCTTCGCTTTTACCTTTTTATTTAAGATTTCAGTTTACCCACTTTTTTTTTAAAATAAAGTCTATATTTAATTCTTTTGTTAGTTATTTTGGTAGCCTACCTACTAAGCCTTCGTACAAGACCTAAATTAAGAGTCCTTTTACGCGAACAGTGGCGCCACTCTAGAAAAAAAAAAATCTAAAGTAAGGCTTTTTTTCAGAAAAAAGTGCTCCCTTGTGCATAAAATCTTGGTCCATAGTATTTTTTTGTATTTAAAATAATATCTAGGTTTAGAATGTTTATGGATTACTGTTTTTTGCTAAGCGTAGCCACTTTTAGCTACTTTAGGAACAGTAAACAAGAAACAGTATAAAATTAAAGTGGCCACTTTTAGCAACAAACAGCAAAACATAAACATTCTAAACCTAAATATTATTTTAAATACTAAAAAAATACTATGGACCAAGATTTTATGCACAAGGGAGCACTTTTTTCTGAAAAAAAAGCCTTACTTTAGATTTTTTTTTTTCTAGAGTGGCGCCACTGTTCGCGTAAAAGGACTCTTAATTTAGGTCTTGTACGAAGGCTTAGTAGGTAGGCTACCAAAATAACTAACAAAAGAATTAAATATAGACTTTATTTTAAAAAAAAAGTGGGTTTAACTGAAATCTTAAATTAAAAGGTAAAAGCGAAGGGTCTTTTTGGTAGTTGATAATTTCTGAAGTAATAGGCGTAGATAAATAAATCTAATACCAATTTGGAGAACAACTCAAAAGCTAACAATAAAACACAAAAAATAAAAAAAAGTATCTGCATTTTTTTGTGGAAACTTTGAAAAACCGTAAAAAATGCACAAAAAAAAAATTTTTTTTTTGGTTTATCATCTTTAAAAAAAAAAAGTAAAAGCAATACTTGGTTATTTTGTTAGTAAATAAGGTAGCCTAACTACTTAGCCTTCGATCAAGACCTTAATGAAGGTTCTGTGAGCCTTAGATCTTTAACTGTGAATTTAAAAGTAGGCGAGGTCGTCTTTTGCAAAAAAAAAAAAAAAAACATCATACTGAGGGGGGGGTGAGGCTGCGACCCCCCATATGGGGTGTTTTCATCGATGAAATTGATCATAGAATACACCCTTAAAATTATGTTATAACTTCCCCGGACACACTGTATAAAACTCTTCCGTTCCTGACTGACTGACTGACAGAAAACGCAGAGCCGAAACTACTGGGCGTAGCGGGTTGAAATTTTGCACGTGGGTTCCTTGGGGAGTGTAGGGGAGCACTAAGGAATTATTTCCCAAAATTCTCATGGGGACAGAAAATGATTGGACTTTTCTGTTCATGAGAAATCCAACTCGTAGAATTTCTGGGTTGGTATCACTTTTAGATTCGAAACTCAGTGGGGCCTTATACCTCAAATCATGCTGCGAAGTTCACTTCGGCATAGTACGCAATCTGGAAAATCAGAAAATTAACTGATATGGCTATAGCAAGACTTGTGTATTTCAGCTGATGAAATGATGAAATACACAATTCATCATTTCGGCAGTGATGTGGACTGAGACACGGGAGCACCGGATTCGGTTTCCGGCGGGAGCGACATTTGTTTCCTGTGTAGGCCTATTGCGGTTCGTAATGGTAATGGAATGGATTACGAGAATGAAAATTGTTTAATCAAAATTGACATTTCAGTTGATGGATACCATTGGTATTGCGGTTGCAAAACGATTAATTATTATCACTATGGTTAAGAACAAAAGAACGATTGAATGATGAAACTACGGTCACATTTATTTTAATTATTTCACCCAATTATACATTCAAAAATATGCAATAATCTGCAATATGCATTAGCAATATCGATACAGGGAGCAAGTGAGTCGCCTGTTTCGTTTGACAGTTGACATTCATGAATCAACTTCATTCCAATCCCCATTTTCATTCGGAAACAAACGGCAATACCATGAAACGTCAAAATAGTCAAATAGTTCAGTCAGCTATGAAAATGGAGATTGAAGTTCGAGATGTTTTGTTAGCGGGCTTAAAAACAATAATCCAATAAACTTACAATAACCTTACAACGTTGCCGGGCTTTATGCCCACCCTTTTAATCTAATTTGTGAACTTGATATTGGCAAAATACTCCACTGAACTGGAGTCAAGTCCATTTAATTAAAATAATAATAATAATTGAAGTTCATTATGGCGTCAATATTCGAAAGATTGATATCCAGACTGGATATAAAATTTCAAATTTACTATCATTTTCATGACCATTGAGAACCGCAATTGGTCTGGGTTCATGTTCGTCTCTGTGGTTGTGTTTCGGGCAGCCTAGATACAAAGTTCTTCACGTGTATGCGCCCTAACTCGTACCGGGACGTGTTATTACTCTGCTACCCCTGACGCCTCCTTGTTCGTAGCTGGATTTTTCCCTGTTTGAGTGAGAATTTCAGATGGAATCTAAAATTATTATTTTTTATTTTTCAGGAGTTAGAGCGTGAAGTGCCTAAAAATGTGTACGTGGTCGTTGTTTTCGTCATTTTTGGAATAATTCTTCAGGTACTTAGTTTAGTTTAGGTTTAGTTTAGTTTACGGGCGAGTTTCCGCAATTTGACAGCTATCGTGCCTATTTTGCGTGAAAAGGGGTAGCGCTACTCTAACCACCCCAGCTCCTCCACGAAGCTCAGCAGCGCTTTCACGTTGCCTACTGCCTCGCGTACGGTGCTTGGGAACCCTAGGTACTTACGTCTGTATACTTCTACCTGTTTGCAGTCTAGTAGAATATGTTTAGTAGTTTCGTCCGCCTCCATGCAAGCCCTACACGTAGGACTGTCAGTGATGCCTAGAGTAAACATATGTTTATTAAGAGTGTTATGCCCGGTCAGCAACCCTACATACTTCCTTAGTTGGGGTTTATTAAGCCTCAAGACGTTGGCTGTAAGCTTATTGTCGAGCGTTGGTATTATTTCTTTAAAGTGTTTGCACGTCTCGGCGCTTTCCCAGTTGTCCTGGTGCAGAGTCCTGATACGCTTTCTCATCTGGTTGCGCAGCCAACTGAATGGCAGGGGTACTATAGGTTCAGGCCCATGCGGAGGAGTGTCTGAGCCTCTTCGGGCCAGTTCGTCCGCTGCATCGTTTCCTCTTGAGCCGCTGTGTCCTTTTATCCATTGTAAAGTGATTGAATTGTTGTTTCTACATGCGCTAGTCAGCTGTTGATGACACTCATGTATTAGTCCAGAGTTGATCTTATCGCTCTTTAGTGATTGGAGTACTGACATACTGTCCGATAGTATCTTTATGTTTATGTCCTTTACATGTCTTCTTTGGATCGCGTTTGCAGCCTCTATAATGCCCAAGCATTCTGCTTGGAAGACAGTATTATGTTTACCTAGGGGTTTTGAGATGTGTATGTTAAGATCTTCTGAGAATACACCACATCCTGTTCCTGAGTTGGTTTTAGATCCATCTGTAAAAATTCTTAAGTTTGCTTCCCTTAATCCTTCATTTTGGTCCTCTGATAATATAATATTATAAGGTTTGTTGAAGGCCAAGGTCATCGGTATCTTATCTGTCATTGCCTCAAACAGTGGTTCCCCCGCTGTTAGCGAGTCATATATTTTTGTGTGGGATGTTGTGTATTTACTCCAAAGGTTTAGCTTCTTTAAGCGCAGCGCCGTGGCTCCTGCTTCTTGTTGTATTTGTAGATGCAGTGGCGTTAGTCCAAGCAATATCTCCAGGGCAGCTGTTGGAGTTGTCTTCATGCACCCTGTTATTGCCATGCACGCTAGTCTCTGCATTTTCTGTAGTTTACTGATTGCACAGGCAAGTTTTGTTCTGGTCCACCATACAACAGCCCCGTAGCTGATCATAGGGAGGATCACCATTTTGTAAAGCCAGAGAATGATATGCGGGGCCAGTCCCCATCTCTTCCCAATCATTCTTCGACATTGCCAGAAAGCCACCGTAGCTTTGTTTATCTTGTTTTCCAAGTGGCTATTCCAGATTAGTTTGCTGTCAAGTATCACACCTAGATATTTGACTTCCGTTGACAGTTTTAGTTGAGTTCCAAATAGTGCTGGTGGTTTGTGCCTGCCTGGAATTCGTTTCTTTGTAAATAGAACAAGTTCAGTTTTCTTCGGATTCACTGAAAGTTCATTGTCTATGCACCAGTCCTGTACTATGTTTAGGGCGCTTTGTGTCACTTCACATAGGGTGCTAGTTACAAGTCCGCTGACTAGTATAACTAGGTCATCGGCATACCCTATTGTTTTGTATTTCTTTTGGTTTAGTTTTGTTATCAGGTCGTTGACCACCAAGTTCCAGAGAAGAGGGGAGAGTACTCCACCTTGAGGGCATCCTTTTATTACAACGGCTTGGTGGTTTGCGCTCTCCGACAATTTTATGACTCTTTGTCTGAGCATGTTCATTATCCATTCTATAATGAGTGGTTCGGTTTTATGACGCATCAGCGCTATCTTGATGCTGCTGAAGTTTGTTTTGTCGAAAGCTCCTTCAATGTCAATGAAGGTGCCTAGACATGAATTGTTTGTTTCCAGGGCTTTTTCAATGGTGCTCACTACTGCGTGTAGAGCAGAGTCGGTTGATTTGCCCTGACTGTAAGCATGTTGATTGGCATCAATTGGTATCGTTTTCAGCGCTGTATCTTTCAGTTCTCTGTCGCATAGCCTTTCTAGTATCTTTAACAGGAACGATGTCAGGCTTATCGGTCTGTGCGATTTAGGGTCTGAGTAATCACTTTTGCCAGGTTTTGGTATAAAGATGACTTTTACTTCTCTCCATTTTGTAGGAATATAACTGTGCGCTAGGCAGGCGCATAGCAAGTTACATATGTGATCAAGGAGAATGTTTCCACCCCACTTTAGAAGGGCAGGAAAGATCCTATCAAGGCCCGGCGATTTGTAGTTATCAAAACTTCTGATTGCCCAGGCAACTTTGTTCCGTTCTGTGATATGTCTGGCTGTGTGCCATTCGTGTTCGGATGGGAGTTTTTCGTCTACCATTTCGTCTTGCGTTACTTGTGTGACCACACTGCCTGGGAAGTGAGTCTCTACTAGTAGGCCTTCAGTTTCCGCGGGAGTGCTTGTGGTGGTATTGTCAGGTCTACGCAGTGTGCCTAACAGTTGGTTTTGTTGTTTGGATAGAACTTTCCTAACTCTGTTTGCTTGTGTGTTGGTCGTGATGTCGTCACAGAAATTACGCCACGCAGTAGCTTTCCTGTATCTTAGACGTTTTTTGTATTCTTTTCTTACTGTCGCGTATCTGTCCCAGTCAGTTTCAGATTTTGTATTGTGAGCTGTATTGAATAGCTTCCTCATCTTTTTCCGTAGTCTTTCGAGTTCAGGTCCCCACCATCCAGACCCCAAGTCCTTCGACCTAGCAGCTGGAGTTGATAAGGGGCATGAACCATTGTAGCTTTCAATTATATGTTTGGTAAGCGTTTCAGCTTGGATCTCAAGTGTTTCTCTGGTGCACGGTTCAGTAGCACTACAAGGCTCATTTTCCAGCTTAGTCTTGAGTGCTTCTATGAATGCATTTTTGTCTGTTCGTCTGGGGTTTCTTCTAGGTATTGGTGTTTGTATTTCAGTGGTTAGGTCATAGCGAATCCATCTGTGGTCTGAGCAAGATGGCTCGTCCGAGACATGCCAGTTTGTTATGTTCTGTGCTATTAGTTTGGAGCTAAGAGTAATATCTATTATGGTACTAGACCTTCGAGTGACGAAGGTCGGTTTTGTTCCTAAATTAAGGATATCAAGATTAGTAGTTACTAAGTAATCAACTAATACGTTACCTCTGTCGTTGTTGTTGGTCATTCCCCAAAGGTTGTGGTGTCCATTGCAGTCCGCCGATACTACTACCTCCAGCCCCTGGCGTTCGCAGTGGTTTATCAGGTCGGCCAGCAGTGCTGGCGGTGGGTCGTCCTCTCCCGCCATGTAGGCTGAGACGAGCACAGTCTCAGGCAGAGTTGATTGTTCAGTTCTGAGAAGTTTTATGGCACACACGTCTCTGGAACAGAAGTCAGTTAGAGTTTGTGCCATTATGTTACGAGATATGTAAATACAAGATCTGGGTTTATTTTGTGTATTGTTATAAATAAGTTTACCTCCAAGGTTGCAGAGGCCGTTGATGCGTGTGCCCCTGACCCACGGCTCTTGGATCAGGGCAATTGTAGTGTTATTAACCTCCAGCCATCTTCGAAGTTGAGCCGTCGCAGTTTCGCTATGCTGGAGGTTAATTTGAAGGACCTTACAGGAGTTGGGGGTCATTTTTGGATGTCCCCTCCTCCTCAGGTCCTCTTAGGTCCAGCCGACTGATGAGGAGGCACTCTTGTTCCTCCTCCGTCCCCAGCAGGATGTCCTCCGTACTGAGGTCGAAATCAGCTTCCGGTTCCGTTTCTGTCTCCTTGGTGTCCATGGGAGCAGGGGTTACGCCTTCTTCCGTCGACGTTGTCGCCCTACTTCCCTGTTCACCCTTCGACTCTTCTGCCTTCTCTTCAGGTATGTTCCTCTGAGGCGGAACATCCCGGAAGTGCCCCCCACCGTGCTGGAAACGGATATAGACCGAGCCTACACAGTATCTCAGCTTTCTACCCCTTTCCAGCACAGCCGGTACAGCAGTCTCCGGAATGCCCACCACCAGAAGAGTGGCCCCTCTCCTCTCCAGAGGCACGCATTGATGGAGCGTCCACTGTCTCACCTCTGCCCATGGGTTTTGATAGCTGAGGACGCGTCCAATTGTTGCTCGGTCAACCGCTAGAGTCGGGATGAGCAATCCGCACCTGACCTTCCGGATCATCTCATCCTCCCTTTTGCCGACGAGTTTGTCTCCGCTGTCCAGGGTGGCTCCGTTCAGCATTGTTTGCAGCCATGTTCTGGTTTTGGCGTTGCAGCACCACAGTTTCAAGTAGCCATCCACGAAACTGGGTTTCCCTTCAAACTCTGGTGGCTCCGAGGATGCATCAGGATCCGCCAAGATGGCTTCCCTGATAATCGCCTGGGAGATTTTCTCTTCAACCTCTTTCGCTTCTAGCTGCGTCAGAAGACCGGTGCGCTTGTTCGTGATAGCCACCATCAGGTCCTTCGTTGCAGCCTCTGCGTAGGAGGATGATTTTGGTTTAGCCGTCGGAGCATCCGTCCGCAGTTTTTTGGAGTCTCCTCTTGGGGAGATGGTTTCGTCCAGGCGAGCCCTCTTCGTTTGCTTTGTCTGGATTGTCTGTTGCGATGAGGACGGCTTTGGGGCTTCCTTGGTGGTCTCCCCAGCTCCCTCCTTTCGTGTTTTAGGGAAGTCCGCAGAAGCGCTCTTCTGTTTTTCCAACATCAGACGCTGCCTCTGCCTCTTCCTTTGTCCTGTCTTCTTCTTGTTAGGGAAGACAGGCTTGCACCTGTCTTCCCAGATCGAAGTCACTTGCTGAGTCGCTTCGACAGATGTCGTCTCGTTCTCAGCAGTGCTCCGTTCTGTATTGGATGAAGTTCCAGCTTCCGCCTTCTCCACCTCCGCCACTGCGAGCGTCGAGGATGGATCTCCTTTCGGCTTTCCATCCATTGACGTCACTTGAGGTTTCGGTAGATCGGACTTGGCCGGTCCCTCACCTAGTATGCTCATTCGCTTCAACGGATCAACTTTCGTCGTCGTCGAAGCGTGAGTGGTTGGTTTAAAACTAATATTTTTTGAATTTGTAGCTTTCTTCATGTTGGTCCCACGAGTAGCTAGGGAAATAGAGGTCCATCCCTGCAGAGCCCCGCTTGCAGGGATAAGGCTATACAAACCTTGGGGTTCGCCTGTTCCCAAGGTCCACCGTTCACGACTGAGCTCCCTCTCAGCCACGCAACCATCGGCACGGTTGAGCACACCTTGGTTTAGGGATTTTTGGGGTCAAGGTTTACTCCTCCAGGAAAGTGAAGGAAGGGGGAGAGTTGGGATTGGATTTTGGATGGGTACAGGAAATTGGGATTAGGTGCTGGGTTGTTGAGATGATTGTGATCTGGGGGTTGACCACATTCAACCTTCCATTGTCCGGGTCACTTTGGATTACGTACGACGTACGCATACGGGCCATCCGCAACCTGCCCACCCGCTCGGTCGCTGTGGAAGTCAGCGTATCATCAAAATGGAAGGGTAGGGCACGCAACCGGTGAAGCAAGCTCCACGCGTTTACACACCCGCTTCCACCCTGAAGATCCCGAGCTTCAGGTACTTATAGCGTCAAGTATATTTTATGTAGGTAGGTAGGTACTTAGGATTAGGGTCATATCCGCATCGCAATAACCTACTAGGATCCCTCGAACTTACACTTCTGGACTGAAGTACCTAAATTAAAATAATTATAGGTATTTACTTTCAATTTAGTAGAGTATTAGTTATGATAATATGATAGAATGTAAAACAAAGGTAATTTCCTGATGTATTGCAGGTGAGCGCGGTAGTGCTTGCAACGCAACTGGCGCGAGGTGCGACGCGCGAGCGCGCGGCGGACTCGTGCTGCGAGAAGTGCGCGCCGGCCGACGACGACAGCGACGCGCTCCCCCCGCCCGCCTCCTGGCACAAGCACGCCAACCTGCGCGTGACCCACTGTGCGTCGAAGCCGGCGCTGCCGGTACCGCCTTCTTTGCCACCAAAGTCCCCCGCGCCGCAACTGTCCCAGCCCCGCGGTGGCACGCTGCAGCTGCAGGCGGTCGCGGCGGCCCGCGCACTCGCCCGCGCCCCTCACTGCACGTTCTCCCGCGCGCCCCCCGCACTGCTGCACCACCATTAGGTGCAGAAGCCTGAATGCCAGCGACGTTCCCTGCGAATCATACGGTGCCATCGTGCCGTGATATGTTCGTGATTGCCAAATTGTTAAGGAACCCTATGGCGGCCGAAGAAGACTGAGTCGCCCCGCTGGAACCTGGAAACGTTCTATCATGATAGAACTCAGGGCGGTAGGGATGACCTGGGTGGCGAGTCGCGTATTTTAACGTTCAACCATTCACTTGACATACCATTGCAATCCCTTCTCAATTGTCAAATCAATGGCAGTTTATGTTTAGTAGACTACCTAACTGCCGAAAAAACCAATGTTGAACGAACATTAACATCCAATCACGAACATTTAGTGTCATTTTCAAATATGCGACTCGGGACCCTGGACCGACGCCAAAGAAAGAGCGCAGAACAGAGAAGTCTAGAGGAAGACTGTTGAGGCCCTATGCTCCCCGAGGAGTTAAAGGATTGTCATCATTATATTGTTAAGGAGCGTCCAAACAGAGCGCGGCATGTGCGATTGTGCGCGCGGCTGCCGCGCTCGGCAGGAATTGTGTCGAGCGAATGCCGCGCGTTGTTGCCGTGCACCTGATTCCTCAGCCAGAGTCTGCCTGGATGCTCGTTTAGCTCTTAAAGCCATTATTACTTACTAGTTATAAATATTTAAGTAAGTTTGAAGATACAATGTATTTCAAATGTACTAATAATAAGACATAGAACTGTGCACTTTATATTATGTAACTCTATTGTATTGTACTTTGCCTTTTTAGAAGTTTTTTGTAAGTATGCCGACTTACTTTTTGTAGTTTAAACAGAAAAAAGAAAATAAAATGTTTTTAAGCCTTTTTCCTTTCTCATTTTACGCAACATTATTAGTATTACTGATATTTCTTTGGATATAAGTAAGATATATTTTAGAAATATTAAAAAAATAAAAACAAAAAAAGTTAGTATATTTAATAAATTCAACATTTATTTACGACACATTCAATATAAATAAGATTTAATAGATTGCCAAGCCCTAAGTCTCCGTCGGAGATGGTCGGAGCTAGCAGTGGGAGAGGCTGGCCGCGGCTGCGTGCGCGCCGGGACGTGCAAAAATATAACTTGTGAGGCGCAACGAGTCCCGCGAGCGCGAGCGAGGTGATGCGCTTACATTAGTATACATAGAGCTATAATAGTAATACGTTGTAGAACATCTGCTACGTCAACAAATAGAAGTGCGGACCTTCCAAAGATTACCGGCTTACTTTATTATAATTTATATATACTCTACACATCACACCATGATATGACATTGACATCGCTTTCCGTAATTTTCATAATTTGTGTTTTACGACTGTAAATATAATTTCGTTTATTTAGAGCTGAGTTCTGTATGTAACAAGGTAGCAGGGTGGCGTCGGCCGCGCAGCTTATCTGTACCCCTGCTGCGGCGGCTGCTGATCGGCCAGGAAGGGGTTGTTAGGTCTTGGCGCGGGAGCGGGCGGTTGGCCCGGCACGCCCAGGCTCTCGGCGCCCGCGTAGCTCTGCGTGGCGCCGTACGAGTCGTGGTGCGCGAGGTCGTTGAGCCGCGTGGAGGAGAGCGCGCGCGGCAGCGGGTTGGAGGGCACGCCGTGCGGCGCCAGCACGCCGGCCTCGGCCACGGCGCGCGCCTCCTCGTCCGCCGCCGCGCCGCCGCCGCCCGCGCCGCCCTCGTCGCCGAAGTTGACGAAGGCGAAGGCTGCCAAGGCCACCGCGCACAGCAGGCCGTAGCCGGCGAAGGTGCGCGTGGTGCCCCAGCGCGCCACGGCCAGCCCGCCCAGCACGGCGCCGCAGCCGCGGCCCAGCCCGTGGTGCAGCCCCTGCAGCACGCCCTGCGCCGAGGACCGCAGCCCCGGCGGCGCGCCGTGCGCCACGTACGAGCAGCACGCCGCCCACACGGCCGCGTGCGTCACGCCCTGCACGAACTCGAACGGCAGCACCCACCACGGGTTCTGCAGCCACGCGATGTACAGAAAGCGCACCACGTTGCCGGCGAGGCCGAGGCACAGAACCTGTTAACACGTCGCAATTAATATCATACCACCGTATTAAACGAATATGAATACGAACCGATCGACTAATAGTATACCTTAACGTGACCCATCTGAGTGATGAGCTTGAAGCTGAAGAAGTACGCGAAGATCTCGGAGATGTGATTAATAACTGAAGCCACGCCGAACAGAGTCGGGGAGCCACCGATATCCTGAAAATATTGAATGACATTAATATTTTTAAAGTAAGAAAATGTAAATCAAAGAAACATAATCCATTGAGTTGATAGTGAGGTAAGGAAGGCAAGGAATTCTGCGGATGACACCACGCAACGGGCTATTACTGTTTTGTTTTGTTTATCAAAACTTTCTCCAATGTGTAAAGTGTAAACCTAACAAATAGTTTTTTGAAACTCGTAATTTTTGTAATTCGGATAAGTGGTGTCTTATACTTAGGAAACTAATATCACTGTTGAATTATAAAACATGTCTCCTGAAACATAGTTGAAACAAGAACTGAACTAGTTCTTTTTAGTTCTTATAAAGTTTCAAATACCTTGTATATTGTTAAGCATACGCACCTGTAGATGCCAGAAGAGGAAGGTAAAGATGAGTCCAATGCCGAAGCCCATGAACCAGGCGACGAGCAGGAAGGAGGCGGCCTTCACGTTCTGGAACTGGCGCAGCACCGTGACCCACTCGGGCATCTCGCGCGTCGTCTGCGCGAACACCTTGGCGGGGTGCAGCGGCGGCGGCGGCTGCGGCCCGGCGGCGGACCCCGTGTCCAGCCCCGGCAGCTGCAGCTGTTCGGCTAGCTCCCGCTGCAGACGTTGCTCCTGCGAGCTCTCGCCATCCGGCGCCGTCACCACCGGAGCCACCTCAGGTTCCATGCTCGCGAACTCGTACTTGAACTTTATCTGTGAACAGCAACAAATAAATGTTACGGTCATGTTGCCAGAGAATTTAGTTGTAGAATATAAATAAAAGACAAATGAGTAATCACCTGAGTGGCGGTGACGAGCGCCGCGCCCATGAGCACGGAAAAAGTGGCGAAGCAGATGGTGTAGTTTTTCTCGTAGCGCTGCGGGCCGCCGCACGGGTGCGCGCTGAACGCCGTGCTGTGGTCCAGCGCGATGCCCACGAAGAACATGGCGAGTCCCCAGCCCAGCGAGCCGAACATGCGCTGGTGCCCGTAGCGGTCCGCGTCCTCGCCCAGCAGCGTGATGACGGCCGAGTCGGCCAGCGTGATCGCCGGCGCGCTGAAGAACTCGCCGATCACCACCAGCAGCAGCAGCAGGAAGAACGTCTTCTGTATGTCGGGGGTGCGGTACACGATGGAGGAGTGCAGCGGCGTCACCCAGTTAGCGTTGGCGTCGGGGTCGTAGTTGAGCGCGTCGGTGACCGGGAGCGGCGAGCGGTCGCCCGCGGCGACGGCGGCGGCCGGGCCGCGGAAGCGCGTGCCGGTCTCCGGGCGCGCGTCGTAGTCGGGGGCGGCAAGCCGGTACGCCGTGCGGTTGAGCGGCTCGACGCAGGCCACGGCGCCGGGCTGCACCCACGACAGCGGCAGCGTGAACACGACCCAGGCCGCCAGCGAGGCGAGCAGCAGCGTGCGCCCGCGCCGCCAGCGGTCCGCCAGTCCGCCCCAGAACGGCGCCGACAGGAACTCGACGAAGGGCCGCGTGCCGATGAGCAGCCCGCACTGGCCGGCGTTCATGCCCATCTGCTTGAAGTAGACGCCCATCAGCGGGAACAGGGAGCCGAAGGCGGAGTAGAAGAAGAAGTAGAAGGTCTTGACGGTGAGCAGCTCGGGGTCCACGGCGCCCTCGCCGCACACGAGCTCGAGCACATCACTGCGCCCGCGCACCTTGTGCGTTGCTTCCTTGGGCTCCGGATACCTATGAAAAAAAATATTATTCAACTAGCTAAGAATAAGTATAAGTAGTTGACCAGGGAAGTAAGGTTGACTATCGCTTGAAGGTGTCGGGAATTTAAAACATAGATGTTTGTCGTGCAACTCTTTATTAGCGACTGATTTCACTCGCGTTACAGAATGCGTTCTTACAGTAAATCTACAACTAGCTACCTAAATGCATCAATGTATTAAACAGTACTTTCATAAACAGGGTTGCTATGCTGTAAAGTAAGTCAATCTAACAATACGTAATTGCCAGCCAAACCAAGTTTTTAACAAATATTTCACATTACTTTCAGAAATAAAGTTTAGAGTGAAAATTTGGTTTACTTAACACTTATCATCATTATTAGAATTATCAGCAAGTGGTTGCAGCGGGTGCGGGGGGAGGGGGGCGCGGGGGGGCCTGCGCGCGCAGCCGTCGATACTAGCGGCCGCCGCAGGGTCCGCTTTGCTCTACATTTCCAGATTATCTAAATTAAGTTTATTTTAGAAAAGCATGTTGACTTCCATTGAAGTATAAAACCTACTAAGTACAATAAGTATGGCAGGCACAGTAACTAACAGTAGCTATATTTAAGAAGCTCCCGGTCCAGGCGGGTTTGCTTTGGTTGATTGTTTTCAGGAAACGACCTTGACGTTATTATGTAAGGCAGTTACGTCCAGTGACGTCATATCGCACATCAAGCGACACATCTCTGACATCACTTCCTTGACCTGACCAATTATGCAATAGGAAGGAGGTTACCCTCTTTTCTTAATAATAAGTACCAGACAAATAAGTCGTAGTCGATACTGTAGTGGTAGATGCAATTGGAAACGCCCATATTTCTTGATCGATTTCTACAAATATACTTACGTCTAAATTTATAGAGATACTCATTAGTTAATATTTTAATTCCGTTACGAGAGAATGATAGCACTATAGGTACAGTCACGGACTAGGAGGCCGTAACAGATTTGTCTATGGTTTCGTCAGCCCTACACTGTATTACCAAAGAATAAGAGCTATTTTGCAATACAGAAAAACCGGAAGTGTTACGCCGATCGTGTCCGCCACTGTACGTATTAGGATAAAATCAAAGCACTTAAATAGTAGGCAATATTTTGTTATTATCTAGAACATAATGTCGTAGAGCAGCATTTAGGCATCCGGGTTAGTCCCGAAATCCCCATTGACTTCCCCATTGACGGGAATTACTTATACTTAGGTTTTTTTTCCCGAAGTCCCCATTAACAGTGGCCTACCATGGCCGGCCCATTCGGTACAAAATGTCCTATAATCCCCCATCTTCGTGACAAGAAACTCATAGTTCGTAATAGCATAGTTCAGACCTGGTGGTGTCGACCTCGCCGTACTCGTCGGGTCTGACGAGGGGCCTCGCGGCGGCGGCGGCGGCGGCGGCTGGGAAGGGCGCGGGGGGCGCGGGCCCGGCGGCGGCCTCCATGCTGCACTGTCGGCGGCCCGGAGACTGCCGCTGCTGCCGCGAGCTCAGCCCGCTCCCGCTCGCTCGATGCCGCGCATGCGTACACCGCACGCTACCACTGCGCAGAGCCTGCCGTCTGCACTGCTTTGAACTAAGTTTCCTACATAGAGTTATCTCCAGATTGCAGACCCAAGAGGTGGTTCTCTGCATACTGGCTAAGAGCACCTAATATGATCTGTTTTTGCTGTTAATATTAAGTCGAAATTAGATAATAAGTTTGATATTTATATTTTTACTAGTCAACCCGGCGAACTTCGTACATGTACATGTATTATACTTATAAACCTGCCTGCCAAATATAGATGAAAGATAAAAGATATAGTGACTGATATCTTTTTATAAAAAAACGCATCAAAAAAAATCCGTTCCATCATTCTGAAGATTTAAGCATACATAGATAGGAAATGTAGGATAGATGCAGATTTTTTGAATTTTCAAGATAACAAGTAGCCTTGTCTTTTCTTAGGCTCTAAAGCATAGAAAAAATTTACTCTCGTGTAAAGGCTAATGAAATTGTAACGAAATTTGGTACACAGGGTACGTGAAGACTATCACTGTATATCAAATTTCATTTAAATCGCATTAAAAGATTTGGAGTGAAAGTGAGAGCGACAAACAGACATCTTATCTTCAGGTTTTATTATCTAGACCTTTTTTTTTTTTTTTAAGGCGGGGAAACTCCTAACGAGTACCCTGCAGCCCCGGGGGGAGCCGCAGGGTTATGTGGGGTTCGCACCCACTAAAACCCCGCCGGTGTCCTTCTCGGCTGATAGCAGGAGGGTCGCGGGTAAGCCTGTGGAATTCTCCGCGACCCCCCCCAGCATTGGCTGTGTAGCCTCTTCACGGGGGGACAGGTGAAGATAGTTCCCCTGAGCGCGGATGGCTCTTCCTACGCTCGACGGCGGAAACGGGACACCGCGTTCCGCCGTCCTTCTCGGGGCCGTTATATGACTACACGAGGCCCCCGCCTCGTGCACCCAACGACCCCGGGGTCCCCTCTTAGTCGCCTCTTACGACAGGCAGGGGATACCTCAGTCCTATTCTTCGGCCCGGTACTGCAGGGCGTGCGGCAGCGCTTCAAGGTCTCGCGCCGCCGCGGCGACGAATTCGCCGTCTGGCCAGGTTCGCCGCCTCCCTCTCGCGTTCGGCCGCCTCCTTGGCGAGCATGACTGCTTCGCAGAAGGAGACGACCGCCGCCCAGGCCTCTCTGCCGCCGACCATAGTTCGCACCACGGCCGGCAGGGAGAGGTCCTGCCCAATGGTGGCCTTGAGGGCCGCTCTTTCAGTCGCCCAGGCTGGGCACACCTCCAAGGTGTGCTGGGCCGTATCTTCAGGGCAGTCACAGTGATGGCATCGGGGGGACTGCTCGCGCCCCAGCATAGCAACGTAGCACCCGAAGCAACCATGCCCCGAGAGCACCTGCGTTAGCCGGAAGCTGAGAGCCCCGTGATGCCGATGCAACCACTGTGGCAGGACGGGGAGGATCGCCTCCACCGTCCTGTGCCCCGCGCTCGGCCTCTCCAGCCTGAGCGCCCAAACTTCCTCTGCAGCGGCGTCGGCCTCCTGCCGGCGAGCTGCTATTTCGCGCGGAGCGGGCCAGTGGTCCCTCGCACGCGCCTCCTCGCGCTAGTGGAAGATGTCCGCGAGGGCCCTTTTATTATCTAGACCTACAATATCTAAAAATTAAAAAAATTACATATTTTATGTATTTATTTTTATTTAGATTCTTATGATATTTAAAAACTTAAGTAAGTACTTAATTAAAAACAATTATTTAATTATAATTATAACAATATCGTACTGGTATCGCTGATCGCTGCTCTTTATTGACTATACAATGTATGTTAGTTCAATTAAAACAAACAAAAAACTACTATGTCAAAAATATTTAAAAATAAATAGAAGATCTAGAAATTTAGGTACAGTTTATAAAAAACAAGACAGGACACCAGCCCAACTTTGCTTTGGACTCCGTACGTTTAAAATGCATCATTTTCTTAAATGTCAAAAAGAGAAACAAATAAAACCAATAAAGATAATTAACAAACAAAGAAAATCTTACAAGAAGCATTACACTTATATTAGAGTGTCAGAGTTCAGCATTAGCAGCATGCCTCGCGAGCCGCATGCTGGCCGCGTGTATGGAGGAGCGGCGGCGGCGCGAGCGCATCGAGGAGGTGCGCGTGCCGCCCGGGGGGGCCGCGGGGGAGCGCGAGCGGGGGGACGCGGGCACCGAGGCGCGCTCGGAGTCGCTCGGGGACCCGGCCGCGGGGAGCGAGGGGGACGGCGTCGGCGGCTCCGGCACCACCGGCTTCACCGACCTAGGGATGCAAGTTGGTTCTTTTATCGAGCTGACACAGATATATCGGTGATTCTGCATATCGATGATTTAGCTTCGATAATAATTGGTTTTCCTATATATAGATCGACACAACTTTCTTCCTTCTAGACTAGGATTCAATGCAAGGTTGTTTTAATGTAAAGTAGAGCACTAAATTAACTTACATTGATTTCAAAAATAATATAAGTATACAGGGTATACTATACAGGTATTTATGTTTTTAACCACTTTCATTTAAAATTAGGCTCAGGCTTTCGTGGCTCAGTTGGCAGTGATGTGGACTGAGTAAGCGTGTGCACCCGGGTTCGATTCCCGGGCGGGGCGAATATTGATATGATGAATATCGATGTTTGTTTCCGGTCTGGGTGTGATGTTCGTCTCTGTGTGTGTTTCGGGCACCCTAGATACAGGTTCTTCCTAGTTAGGGGGTCTGAGTGTGATGTGTTATTATTATTATGATTTGAATTGGAAAAATTACGATATTTTCTCTAAAATTATATCGATAATATCATATCGGTGAAAATATCGATATTTTTCCTTCGATAATATCGATATAGGTATTGTACGGACCGCTCGAACTGGAACACGAAGCGCAGCTCGCGCCGCAGCTGCCGCCAGTAACTCAGCCGCTGGGCGGGCGGCGCGGCGCGGCGGCGGCGGGCGGCGCCCAGCGCCAGGTCCGCGCACGAGAGCGCCACGCCCAGCGCGCCGCCCACGCACAGCACCAGGAAGAGGCCCTTGAAGTTGCGCATCGATAGCTCCTCGCTCTCACGCTCCTCTTCTTTCTGCACCAATAGAAAACAGGACCAACCTATAGCACTTAAGATTTATAGGTTTTGGGTTACACAGGGTGCACAACGAGAGGCTTCCTATATCCGTCCGTTTAGCCCTCCTTCCATCAATAAAATACCTGTAAAATATTGCCTGTATTGGTAGCTAAATACAGGCAATATTTTACAGGTATTTGAGATCTAGACTTCTGGAAGCATCATACCACTAAAACAATTTAGAAAAAAATAAAATAAAAGGAATTTCAGTTTAATAAAAAGTTCCCATCATAAAATAGTTACATCACAAAAACAACGGATTATAAGCTACGCGTTTTGCATTCTGAACTTTTGAGAATATTTTATAGTGTAATTGGGCATAGCGTATCTTTCCAACATTGAAATAATTTAATAAATTGGTTCAGTAGAAGTTTTGGAGCTCATTGAATTCAAACAAACATAAAATCAAATCATTCTTCTTTAAACAGAATTTTTCATATGAGGATCTACCAACTCAAGAAAACAATAAAGTAATTTGTATTTGTATCTGTTTGCATAAGAACAATTAGTAGTGTGTAAGCGTAGAAGTGGTGACACGTACGTTGCAGGCGCCGCCGCCGTGCTTCTCGTTCCACCAGCGCTGCTTCATCTCGCGCAGCACGCCGCGCTCCTGCAGGTTCAGCAGCGCCAGGTTCAGCGACTGCCGGTACGGGGACGCTGCACCCACACGGACAAATACATTTAAGGCGGTAACTCTCGTTATGACGCGAAATTAAAAAAAAAGCGCAAAAGACAGACGTACTGATTTTGTGTCTAAGGACATAAAGGCCAAAAATCAAGTTATGTCCTTCTTAGACACAAATTCATTAGGTTTGTCTTCCAAAAACGTTGTATTACAATGTGGGAGATGTTTTTTTTACATACGCGAACGCATTAAAACTTTATTAAAAATGAATACTTACTTTCGCCAGAATACTTAAAAAACGCGAAAAATTTGAATTTCGCGCCATACCGAAAGTTACCGCCTTAAAGCTTTGTTAAACAGAAAGCGTTTTAGCGTAGCGCTAGCCTGACGCGACCCTAGGGCGTCGTGACGCAGCGCTAAAGAGTCGCGCTCTTTGATGTCACACACGCTCCTTTTCGTTGCGTATGGTACAAAGAGCGCGACGCTATAGCGCCTTCTCTTTCACTAAGACATAACTTGTAAAACTGCGTCGCCTATTTTCGACTGCTCCGTAGCTCAGTTGGCTTGGCAGTGATGTGGACTGAGTAAGCGTGTGCACCTGGGTTCGATTACCGGCGGGGCGAACATTGGTATGATGAATATGTTTGTGTCCGGTCTGGGTGTAATGTTCGTCTCTGTATATGTTTCGGGAACCCTCATGTTCTTCCTAGTTAGAGGCTCTGAGTGTGATGTGTTATTATTATTAATATTATTATTGTGACCTATTAAGTCTGTATTCATCCACTTTACATACGTTTTCACGTGAGTTGCCTAGAATAAATCGCTTTTAGCTATAAGGTCGTCCACTGCATGTACTTTTGTATCTTACTAATAAATAATAGTTAAATACTTGTGTACAAATACAAAACTTAACAATAATTTGTCTTCATAACTAAACATGCTTACGTTTCTTCATGGCCAGGCCGTATCCTTTGCTGTCCAACAGTTTCCCAACCTGCAAATTAATTCCGGATTCAGGAATAGGAGTCAGACTGACGGTGTATTGAAAGATTTGATGCTTGGCTTGATACTTGATACAGTAAAAGCAGTTACCTGCGTGACCTCGCAGTTCCGCTGCGTGGTGTACTCGATGGTGGTGGACTCCGCCAGGAACGCGTACATCTCCGTCATCACCCTGCCGACCAACTCCTTTCAATTTAGCTTAGCATTTAATCACCACACATACATTGTTTTCGTTTTAAATACTGTAAAATGCCAAGAATCCTTATATTCAGCCTACGAACCATTATTAAAATTGGAAGGAGAGGAAATACAAAGAATGGTGCCATTTACCCTACACAGATTTCAAGAAAAATATGTGCTCTTGCTTTTAGATTTGACAGTAATATCATCTTTCTCGTGTCACAATGTTCGTTCCCGTACTCCTCCGAAACGGCTTGACCGATTCTCACGAAATTTTATACGAATAAGCATTTTGAGTAGGTCTGAGAATCGGCTAACATGTATTTTTCATACCACTTAAAAATTATTTATATGGTAAAACCAAATTTGCCGGGTAAGCTAGTTTTAGTATAATGTATGGTCTCACTTCTCGATGCCCTCCTCGTTGGTGGCGGGCATGGTCTGCGAGCGCATCTCGCGGTACATCGCCTGGTACACCGGGTTCTGCGATTGCTGGGGAGCAGAACGTTTATATAAATAATTGAATTGCTGAATGCTGAGTGTGAGGAGGAGGCGGCGCGGAGAGTACAAATAAATGGTCCAGGTAATCCGGCTCGAAGGACCATAGACAAGTATGGTCTAGGATAACACTTTTTTGTGATTTAAGAAAAATATATTATATGTAAATATGAAATTCTATTTATGCTATCCTCTTAGAAACTTTATTAGCGGCGCGATATAGGAATGGTTGTTGCGATTTTGCTGTAGCGCTGGTGTGCCACTAACCGGTGCGAAACTGCAAATTGATATTATAATTCAGATGAAACCGTGTGGTTGCGGAATTGTCTTAGTAAACTTAAAGATGTACATCTTACAGTGGCGGAACCGGACGGCGCAAAACTTTTGTCTATGGTTTCGAGCGCACGAGACGATAATACCAAAGAACAAGAACTATTTTGAAATAAAGAAACAGGAAGGTGTTACGCTGAACGATTTCGTGACTGTACATCGTACAAGTACAACCCACCTCAAAGAAGGTGTAGGTGGAGCCTCCAGCCTTAGCGCCGTAGCGGATGCCGAGCGTGTTGCCGGGCAGGTCCTCGGCGCCGCGGATCAGCTCGGTGGAGCTCTTCTTGGCGAGCAGCGTGGCCAGGTTGGCCGTGTACGAGGACGTGATCACGAGCGCGAACACCCACCACACGCTCGCGGCGGCGCGCGTGCCGTACGCCCTGCCATGGAAAAAGTTCATTCATATATACCAATATTATAAAGAGGAAAGATTTGTTTGTTTGTAACGAATAGGCTCCGGAAATACTGAACCGATTTGAAAAATTATTTTACTGGTAGGAAGCTACACTATCTCCGAGTGACATCTAATAATAATTAGATTTTCAAAAAAAATAGGGATCCTTACTTAAACTCAAATAATGTAACCCAAGGTTCAATATTTTTTCCGTTGTTTACATATTTTGACAGGTGATTTGTTGTTGTTGTTTGTTTTTTCATTCGCCCATTCTAGGCAGTCAAAAGAACATGTCTATAGACCCAAGTCTTTAGTAGTAAGTATCTTATATTTCTATGGCGTAACGAAGTAAGCCGGGACAGCTCGTATATGTATAAACGAAATTGAACATTGCTTCAATCTTACTATCAATCTACCGACCATGTCATCAGGTGAATATCAGAACATTAGGTAGATGGGACTACTTACACGGGAGCGATCTCGCTGCCCTGCAGCAGCACGGCGCCCAGGTTGAACCAAAGCGCGTTGGCGAGCGTGAACTAACGAAAGATAACATTGATACCAATTATAAAATATTTAGAGGCGAAGTTGTTAATTTCATAAGTTTAAATAAAAGACCTTCATTGCTGCACATAGGTCGAGCACAAGGACAAATATTGTGGAGGTAGTTTGCCGCAAGTAACAACCTAGTGTGCCAGGCGGGTTGGCGATCGCAGTGTGGATTTTCAAGTATTTCAACGAAGAACGCTGCTGCCCTTCCTTCGGCTGTTCCCTTAGTTCCTGGGGTCTGGAGGAGATGGGCAGGTGGTGTTCTATCTCGTCTCCACACGGCCAGTAGGTAATGTTGGTTATTATAAAACGTGAAAGGCTGTTATGACCTGGTTCTCAAGCGCCGGCGGCTCCTCGATGCAGGGGTAGGGGTTCTGCCACTCGGCTGGCGACAGGCGGCCCAGCGCCCACAGCACCAGCGACGTCACCACGTAGGCCACGCCCAGGCACAGCCACACCTGCCCACACATCACACTTAAGCAATGTAACCCACCACCAACCACATTCAACGAATACGCTTATTCTTACCAAAGTAAAAAATACCTAATCTTGCTTGAACCAATGTATTGAAAAAGCAATCGGTGGTTCGTTAGAGCCGAACCTTTGCTACATACATAAAAATTTCATATTATTCCTTTTTAGTTGTTTTTTCGTAAACTCGGAATTTAAAAAAATCATAATATTAGTAGTGCAGTATGTGTAAGTGTAGATATGTGTAGAAGCACCAGTTGACGTGACGTGACGTGAGGACTCACTCCGTTGGAGAAGGGCAGCAGGAAGGCGAAGGTGACGGGCTTGGGCGCCTTGGGCGTGCGGAACAGGATGCTGATGCCGAGGTTCATGAAGGGCGTCGTGAAGTCCACCGCCTGCTCGCGCTCCGCCGTGATCGTCAGGTCCGTGATCGCGAAGTCGATGTTCTGCAATACAATACCTACTTATTTTAAGTTGTATAGACCTCTAGTGAAATACTCTTCGTTTTCTAGTACCTACGAGGTAAGTTTTAGATTTATTTGTAAATTCCGCTCACGTTGTGGTCGACAAAAACTTGTTTGATTACAATTCCTTTATAATATCAGTCACCAGTGTTCTCTATAAAATAAACCTTAAAGAGGGTTCAGCTAGCATTAATGCGGTTTCCTGATCAAACGAGAAAAGTTCGAGAAAAAGAAGAGGACCCGAAAGTACCTATCGCGAGTTGGGTTTAGAAAAAGACGTAACGGAGCGCGTTAACTTATGGGAGGCACTTTGTGACTTCTGATTTTGAACTAAAACGAGATCTGTAAAGGTATTTTTGCTTGCAAGTAATTTAAGTCTTTCAAAAAAAATGATTCCGAGCTGTGAGTGCATTGTGTGTCTGCAGTGTACAGACCGGGTCGGTGATGAGGCGGTGCATCATGCCGGTCCACTGGCCCGTGCGGTTGTCGAAGGAGCCGTAGACGCCGTCCGCCTGCTCCAGCAGCGTGTAGTTGAACTGCAGCAGCTCCGCCAGCCGCGCCACCAGCTCCACGCAGAAGCCCTCGTAGCGGTCGTTGCCTGCCAGCCGCTCCGTCGACTCCTGTCGCATCACGTACGGATTGTTCTGTACAACAAAAGATGAAATCGTTTAACGCCGTCTGATGGCGACTTCATCGTTGGTTTTGCGGGTGAGTAACGTCTCGACTGCAGTCTGGCTAGTGTGGCATGACTGCTGTCTCCGTATTGTAAGTGTAAGTGTTCTGGCTATCCTGACTGGTGTGTCCTTCTGAAAACTGAGGTTTCACATTCGGTTGCTTGGAGCCGCTAGAATAGGAGGCGCCTGCGCATGCAGTAAAAGATAGAATCTTTACCTTGGCAATGAGCACAGTAAAGGTCCGGTTGGTCATGGAGTCAGGGCGCGCGTGCGTGGCCGGCCGCGGCGGGCGGCTCCAGGCGAGCCCGGCGTGGGACCAGGTGCCCACGCTGACCAGCCGCCCGCCGCGCTCCAGCTCGGCCACCTGAAGAGAAACATCGCGTCGCGCGCCGTCGCCCGCCCAGCGCGCCGCGCCGCCCAGACCACCTTCCCACTCTTCCTGCAAGGAACAATAGAAAAGATTAGAGCAGCAGTGGGCTGATGATGATGAATAAGATAAGAGAATAACATCCAACATGATTGGAATTTTTCGGTTCGAAGTAAAAGCGAAGCTGAACACCATTTTTTTTTGAATAAACACGTAATTTGTGTAAATAAAAATTTAAAAGCCAATTTACCAACAGAATTAAACCAGTTATTTTAAATATAAATCTTACAGAACGCAAGTAATTGAGCAGCGTGTCAGCGTGCAGATTCCCAACTCCAGCGGCGCAGGCATCCGCCGCGGGCGGGGCGGCGGCGGGCGGCAGACTCAGGTGTGCCAGCGCGGCGGCCACGTAGCGCGCCGCGTCGTGCGCCAGCACTGCCGCCGTGGGCAGCACGCCGAGACCCTCTTCACCCGCGCCCGCGCTTCCTTCGCCACCGCCGAGTTGAAGCGCGCGCGCGTGTTCCGAGCGCCAGGCGCGAGTCATTTCACGAACTTTATCCGACTGCAGTGAGAGAAGCAGTGTAACATTTAAGCATATTACAATAAAATAGTCTCACGTCTATATATGTCTCGAGGCAGAGGCATCAGCCAGGAGAGGCATCAATGCATCGAGCTGGACACACTGTGGTGGAGTTTATGTTTACCATCGTGACAAAGGCTAAATTTGACGCCGCGGATTGATTAAAATAATAATGCATTAATTTAATGACCCTTGTTCTGTGGCATGGTCGGCTGCCGACCGCAAGGGCGGCATTTCTTTGAAGCATGGTCTGTGGAGTGTCCAAACAGGTTATTATAGCACTGTGGGAGATGCCCATGCCCAGCAGTAGACTTCTTTAGGCCTAGATGATTAGGTTTACGTAAGATAGTGTTCTAGTGAAGTCACCTCCGGGTCGAAGAGCCGTAGCGTGGTGATGTTGGCAGCGGCGTGCGAGTGCTGCGCGAGCGGCAGCACGTGCGCGTCCAGCGTCAGCAACAAGTAGGCGTGCCGCTCGCCGCGCAGGCCCGCGCGCGCCGCCTCCGCTAAAACGCGCGCGCATGCGGAACTAGACCCCCACACTACGAAGTTGCGCGCGCCTGAGGCCTTCAATACTAATAGAAGATTTCTGTGAAATCAAAATAATAATAATTTATCCAGTACTTAGTAACTATAGCTATGTACAGTGGCGGTCTAGGAGGCCGTAACAGATTTGTCTATGTTTTCGTCAGCCCATAGAACAAAAAGCTATTTTGCAATACGAAAAACCGGAATTGATAAGGCGACCTAGACCGCCACTAGATGTACATATTTCAGCTTATTTAGATGCACCTCGTGCAGCAGTACGGCCTGTAATAGATACTGACTATTGTCTCAAAAAAAAATTGAGTCTATTGTTGGTCCAATATTGACTTACCATTTTAAAATAAAAATATCAGATTGACGCTATCTATACTGACTTCAGTAAAGCATTTGACAGAGTGGATTACCTGCTGTTGCTGAGGAAACTATCTAGCTACGGTATATCAGTAGTTTTCTAAGTTGGATTGCTAGCTACCTAAGACAAAGAACCTAGAGGGTGGTGGTTTGCGGTCACATGTCCAAACCTTTTGATGCTTCTTCTGGCGTATCAAAGGGTTCGCACTTGGGATCAATTCTTTTCAGATTTTTATTAATGACCTTGGAGCTTTAGTTACCGCAGCTGGTCGGTGTCGGCGGGCGGCGGCAGTGCCCGCGGGACGAGCACCCCGGCGGCGGCGCGCGGCGCCAGGAGCGGCACGGACCGCGGCGGCCCCTCGTGCAGCAGTGCCGCCCACTCCCAGCCCTTTGCTTTGATCAGCGCGCGCCCGGCCTGACGGGACAAGACGGAAGTATCAAGTGGACGTTCGGCCTTGCTAAATACAGGATGTTTCTGACAAATTGGTAATTTTTTAAATGATAGAAGACTTTCCTAAAGTAAAAAGCACATCGCATCGCAACTGCGCATTCGAGGCCATAATTTAACTAACGTGTTCGCGGTTTATAATATATCTACCTCAGCGAGCGCGTCTTCGTGCGGGTAGAGCGCGAGCGCCTCGTGCCTGGCGGCGAGGCGCGGCGCGGGGCCCGCCAGCAGCAGCGGCAGCCCCGCGCGCGCCGCCGCCGCCTCCGCCAGCCGCGCCGCCGCCGAGTCGTGTGCGCCGCCGCCCGACATCACCAGCGCCGCCAGCTGCGGCCGCGACGCCGCGAAGCACACCTACTCATGAAATCGAGTATTATATATAGGTTTGCTACGTACGCGTTTAACATTTTGTAAGATGATCAAAGAAGTGGCCCTGGCGGTAAGTAGAGTAAAACTATAAATGTTATAACTTATTAATAGGTACTTGAAGCGTGCGTTAACTCATTAGCAACCGTAGTGGTGTGGGCAATAGGTATTTGGGTCACAATGTAGACTATAATATAAAACTCTTACGTTACCTACTGACTGACAGACAACGCAGAGCCGAAACTACAGGGTGTAGCGGGCTGAAATTTTGCAAGTAGATTTCTTGGGGAGTGCAGGGGACAAGTTGCCAAGGAAACGAAAAAAAACGGGATTTGAGTGTTTATGAGATATCAGCGCGGGTGAAACCGCGGGGCAGCCTCTAGTCTAGACTATAAAAATAAAAAATAAATTTCAGTGTAATGTGTTTCAGTTCACAAATTGAGTCTACCTGCGTGGCGAGGTCCAGCGGCTCGCCGGGCTCGGTGGGCGCGACGTAGGCCACGCCCCCCTCTGCCTGCCCCTCCCCCTCCCCCCCGCCGGCCCGCAGCGCCGCGTCCACCGCCGCCGCCAGCAGCCGCGCGCGCCGCGGCGAGCTGTCCACCACGCCTGCACACACCACATCACTATATTACTACTCAGTATTACCACAGAAAATAAAGAGTACTACGTATACAGTAAAGACACTCCTTCCTCAGCATGTGCGGCCCCCTCGCGTTGTGTTCCCTCTCAGTTACCGCTCAGTACAAATAGCTCGTCTTACCTCACGAAACTAAGAATGATACGCGTGCACGTGTGTTAGTTAGTTCCGGCTGTGCGCAAAGCAACTCGTTTTTTTTTATTAATTTTAATTTTCATATTTTATATTTATAGCATCTACACAGCATTTAATAGTTGTACTTACGTAGTAAGTCATATTTATTTTAATCTTTTTATTTAGTTTAGTATAAATAACTTGTTACTCAAAGCATGCTGAGTTTGCCTGTAATTGGGTTGCACCCATCATCTTAATATATATATGATTCTAGTATAAGTTTGGTGTCAACCTGTTGGCAAACCTTAAATAAATAAATAAATACATTTTAGCGCGAGCGTCCGAGGTGTGGTATTAAATTGTTATAACACGTGCTATTACTGACTACTCACAAAATCTCTAAACAAAAATCAGCTGTCCTGTAAATTGACCCTCCCAGCTGACCGAACCAATGTATGAAATAGATATTTTCATTTTATGATTTCGACTGAATGTTACTTACTTAAGGATATAGTTCTTAGGTATGGTTAGGGTTAACTGCTTTCTATAACATACAAACAAACAGAAAAACTAAGTTTCACCAACTTTTCTAGTTTTGGAATTCTAAAGTGAATATTCCGCGGTAAGAATAGTAAGAAGAAGTAGATTGCTTGTTTGTTATCGTTAGAGCGGCGGTGGAAGCGGCGGATCTATTTTTGAGCCCGGCGGAGAGAGAAGCCGGCACTGCTGAACAAATCTGCGTCGGCCTATTAATTTGGTCACACAAAAATTTACGTTTAGTACTTACATATTGAAAATTTATCATCTTCTTCTTCATTTAGAATATTTTACTTATGTAATGCTGTTGTAGTTGTAGGTAACTTGGAAAAATTCATTCGTTTTATAAAATCGGCATACTTAATTATTTTGTTTTTATTTCTGTCTCTTCAGACGTTTTTACACGAATACTTACCTATAAGCAAGTTTGTACCCAATTTTCAATGTCCATTTCTGCTACATTTGATGTCAATTCGTTAGTTTCGTTACCAAAAAATTGTTAAATAAGTAGATAAATAGAGAAATGGCTGACCGATCTCCGTAAGCTGCGCGGCCGCCGCCGCCGCCGCCGCCGCCGCCGCCGCCGCCGCCGCGAACAGCACCAGTGTCGCCGCGAGCGCCATGCCGACTGCCGCCGCCCGCCCAGCGCCGCCCCGCGCCGCCCGCCCAAACACAACTACGTCACATGTCACTATTCTTGAAATGGGGACATGTTGCCGGCACGCGCCGCCGCCGCCGCAGCCGCCGCCGCCGCCGCCACGCAGCTCGTTGGTTTACACTAGAGCATGATGCTGTGCACGGATTTGTTTTGACTCCGAACTTGAAGGATGCAAAGCTGTTT